>JAJIZL010000049.1:420452-461808 GCA_023969395.1 Amblyomma maculatum | reverse complement strand
ATGGTATATACAAATGAAAGAAGATCCGTGGAGGGCTCACACAATCTTCCGACTGATGGACCGCGGCGCACAAATGTCTTCTAGCGAGAGACATGAACAATTTCAGTTCCACGGTGGTGTCGATCGGCTGGGGAATCAACAGGTGTGACTTGGTATTTCACTGGGGAAGTTTGGTTTATGACCTTGCAGGGACCGAGATAGCGGCGCTGAAATTTATCACTAAGGCCATGGGTGCGTAGGGGTTTACAAAGCAGTACTTCGTCACTAGGACGAAAAGAGACCACACGATGCGTAGAATCACAGCAACTCTTGCGGTCTTCCTGGCACGCTGCCGTGTTGAAGCGGGCAGGATGACAGCATCTGGCCACACGGGATAACAATATTTTAAATAAATTATACTTAAAGCCGTTAAACTAAGTAATATACATTCTTATAATCGTCATCCATCATATAGTGGTATTTCACGCTAGCTTTTTCTTTCCCTCGTTACAAAATCACAAATTTATGCAAAATATAAAAAAAGCAATAAACTAGTTTGAATACCCAGACAGAATAACAGTTAAGCTAGAATCGGTAGTTTTTTCAATAACTTGAAATTGGAAACGTGAATCAACAAGTTCTGAATGCTCAAAATCACGAGAATGTTGATAGACTATTTCAAGGTGGATAATATATGCCTTTTCCCGAAAGCTATATGCCCAAAGTCTTCACAATGTAGGAATGCTGTTCACATTTAAGCGTTAAGTGAGAAATTAGGAACCAATCTGAAGGTGCCGACCAGCATGAATTCCTCTTCCTAAGACAGCATTGGCTTTGAAACTACCAGTCGCATTTGTTATGAGCAACGAACAGGCAATCTTATGTTCAGGCGCAGCTTGACACTCAGATATGCTGTAACTATGAATGGTGGTGACAGAAGGCAGAAGACATTTAGGCACATGGATAATAAATACTTGAAGCCCTATGCCGAGGACCTACCCATATGCACCGAAGCCGTTTGTGGCATCCTTGGTTTTAAGAGAAGATTGTACATAGTTTCAAACACCCGAAAGTTAACTATTCCTTCCTATTTTCTACGTGGCTGCATATATCAAAATTTTTGGCAGAAAACAAAACTCTTTGAGAGTTTTCGTCGCCAAATTTGCGCTAATGCATTGTTTTCTGAAATAAAAAATTACTCTACTTATTTGGCCTGTGAAATTACAGGTTCATTGCCGTTTATTTCAAATGTATGGCTCAACAGCTTCTCACATTCGGTTTCTTTTTCAGAAGTTGATCTTCCCTGTTTGCTTTGGGCATTCAAGGAAAATAATAAATGCATACAGGCATATCAACAACAGTGCCAAAAACCGTCAGTAGTGGCCGACTTTAAAAAATGTGAGTGGAAATAATAGAAGGCAACGAAAGCCGCTAACAAGCGAACACGTGAAGCTTGTTTGAGAAGCCAGAAAGACCGCACATGCTTTTAAGCAATAAATGATATTAGCTGTGATATTGGAACATCGTTTGTGTCCCTGTCTCCAGAATGGAGAAGCAATAAAGAGAGGAACCTGGGCATGTTTCGTACAAACATCCACCCACCAATTTCTGTATACATTTTGTTTTCATCATAACAGGGAACTGGACAATGCTTTGCTTCTGCAGCTACTGCTTAGGTCGTCACACCATTAAATAGAAACAACTGACACGTTTGCCACATAGCTGCATCTGCTGACAGCCTGACACCAGTTCAGTGACCTTAAAAAGATAATGAAGAATCTTTAAAAACCTAATCTAAGTCACGATTAGGTAGAAGGCATTAGAGTGCAAGTGAAATGGACAACGTTCCTAACTGGTCTTTGTACGTGAGAAACAAAGCGCAATTAGTTGTTTCATTGGTTTATGGAATTCACCGTCCGAAAGCGACTCCGTATGTGACAGGCCCCGATGTAGGTGGCTCCGGAAATGTCTACCACCTGGAGTTAGTTCTACATTCACTCATATCTAAAGCACGCAGACGCTATCCTTTTCGCCACCATCAAAAACGGGCCACCGCGGCCCAGATTCCATCACACATTCCTGTGCACAGGAGATCGCCCTAACCACTGCTTCACAGGAGTAGCGTAAATAGAAACTAAATAAGAAAAAAAAGAAGCCGATACCTTAAGAAATTCTGACCTTGAGTTCAGTGCCGTGGTGGCGTAAACCAAGATCTAATGAGAAAAAAGTTGAGGTGTAAAGGTAGAGCGTGCGCCTTACGTGCCAGAATACCGGGTTTAAAACGTTGTTGCCACGTATTTCTCATTCGAAAAACAAAAAGCTGCATGCCTCTTAGATGTCTCTTAAGAGGAGAAGGGTGAAAGCCTACTCTTTTTGTCCTAGCATTTTTGTCTTATCGTTAAAACTTATTTACTTGTTTCCAGTACGTTGCGGTCGTTTATGTTGTCGCTTGACAAACTGGTCGTTTCGTAGTCATGACGAGCCATTACCACTCATAGTCAAGCATTTTACTGGTTTCGAATCACTTGCTGTGATTACCACTCGTCGTCTGACATATTGGTTGTTTCGTACTCATTAGGACTCATGACTGATACCTATATCACTATAGCCATTAGCTGTACTCTCTAAGATGTTTATTCCTCTCCAATCAGTCGCCGTCAATAAAAGCCGTTGTAGCAATTACAATTTATCGTGATTAGTTATTAGCATTAGTCATTAACTCTACTGATGTTTAGGTATACCATTTTTTATTACGCATTCTCATGAATTGTTTTCATTCTTACTCTCCCTCCTCTACGTCAGCCATTTCCGAGTGACATAGCGTACACATGGGAGGCGCGTTTTTGGAGGTTTATGCAAAGCTTGAACCTAGTGATAACGAGAAAGCTGTGAGTGTTGCAGCGATAGCCCTGTATCACTTTCTCTAATCCTGAGATTTTGTAGCGGGAGCTACATTACTTGCAGTTTCGGAGTTTTACTGTGGCTATCGATTCGACAGTTCTAGGCACGCGCCAGGAGCCGAGTGATGTCAGAACCGCGCAGCTGGTGCACCACACCGACCGCGGAGCCGACGCCGCTCACCTCTGACCTAGTAGATTCGCGGTCTACTGCGCATCCGCGCGTCGCCGAGGAGTCTCGCGTTCACAAGGGGGAGGGTTCGCGGTGTCGTATAAAGCGGCGGGATGATACGGCAGCGTAACTATTCTCATGGAAAACAAGAAGAGCGGGTTCGATGCTCTGAGGCGTAGAAGATGGCCAAACTCGAGTTGCCGGGCACCGAGGTGGTGGTCTGGTATTTAGCCATCAAAGCAAGGAAGTACGAGCAGCGCAAGGTTAAGAGATGCGGAGACGCCAGAGCAGAGAGGAGCGCGTCGCTAAGCGCAGTCGCCAGGGTGCGGAGCAGAAACAGAGGCTTGCCTTGGCCCTACTGGAAGACCTGAGCACAAAACGCTGGCCATGATGAAAAGCATAACAACTAGACGTAACCAGGATTACCGTGGCTGTTGCTACGTATAGCCTGGCATAGCTGAGGTACCTGCCAATTTTTTTCATAATTGTTCTTAATAATAATGATAATAATTGCTTCATGGAAAAGAAAAGTGCAGTATCTGTTTCGCGTTTTGTGGGCCCTGACTGATTGATTGATTTATAGGAAGGGAAAGGCGCGGTAACTGTCTTACTTGTTTGCTGTGGACTCCTCAACCGCGCCGTAAGGGGAGGGAGGAAGGTGGGAGTGAAAGTGGAAAGACAGAAAGAGGAGCCGTAGTGGAGGGGCTACGGAGTAATTTCGACCACCTGGGGATCTTCAACGTGCGCTGACATCGCGCAGTACACGGACGCCAGCCTTCGTTTCGCCTCCATCGAAACGCAGCCGCCGAGGTCGGGTTCGAACCCGGGTACTGCGGCACAGTAGTCGGGCGTCTTACCACTGCACCACACTGATTTATTTTTTTATTTATAGGAAGGAAAAGGTGCGGTAACTGTCTCACTTGTTTTCTGTGGACACCGCAACCGCGCCGTAAGGGAAGAGAGGAAGGTGGGAGTGAAAGTGGAATAAGAGAAAGAGGAGCCGTAGTGGAGGGCTACGGAGTAATTTCGGCCACCTGGGAATCTTTAATGTGCGCTGACATCGCACAGCACACGGACGCCTCTTCGTTTCGCCTCCATCGAAACGCAGCCGCCGAGGTCGGGTTCGAGCCCGGGTACTCCGGCACAGTAGTCGGGCGTCTTACCACTGCACCACCCCGGCGGGGCCACTGCACCACACCAGCGGCCTTATCCCGAACCATAAGCGAAGAGAGGAAGGTAGTAGTGAATGCAGAAAGAGAGTAAGGGGTGCCGTAGTGGGGTAGTCTTGAATAATTTCGACCACCTGAAGATCTTTAACGTGTACGCATTCCATCACACGCATCATTCGCATACGTCCTCTTCCCGCGAGCATGACTCGAGAGGTATAAATGGCCGCTGCCTGGCGCGGGCGGAAGCCCTGGCTCGGCAATATGGATTGAAACCTGGCGTATTTCACGTGGACGCCTCCAGGCCCCACCATGGTGATGGTATATAGCCGGAGTCGTTCACTAGCCTAAGGAAGTGAACAGGCTTACGTTTCAAACCCGAGTCATAATACACTCGGATGAGGAAGTTGTGCTCCGCCTTTATACTAATACTTTGCGGTTCCCGGCAGCTCTAAAACACTTTGATTTCTTATCCTTGCGTAGCTGTCCGCACTGTGCGTGGAAGTCTTCAGACATCTACCATGTGGTTTAGGCCTGCCATTCTAACCCTGCTATCTCCCCAAGCACCAACCCGACTTCGGAAGACTCGGAGGAGACCCTGCTTGGCTGTTCTGACATACAGGCCCAAAAGGCCTTGGTGGAGGGCGGCCGGGCAACGGCCGACTTCACTGAGGTCTCGTACTAGGGACTCCGAGTAGTGCTTGACAGGACCAACTCCTTAATGTTGATCTAATCACACCTCCATGTACATACTCACTTCGAGTTATTGAATATCTTTCTCCTGCTCCTTCATTCACATCGTACAACACACGGACTCCTCTGTTTCGCCTCCATCGAAACGCAGCCGCTGGCGGTCGAGTTTGAACCCGGGTACTGCGGCACAGTAGTCGGGGATAAAACCGATGCATCACCGCAGAAAAGTAGGTTTTGGGGAAATCAAGGCTGATCATACATTTGGGTGGACACCACAAAATGATAAACACCTATACGTAATCACATCGACAAAAATAACGTTTACGGCAAAAGGAGGGTGTAGCTTTGCAATCCTTCTCACGAACCCTGAAACTGCGCCGTGAGATGATGACGAAAACATTTATTGACATTGGCTTAGATTAAGGTAAGGCTGGTCGGGTCCCTAGTTCGGGACACCGTTGGTAAAAGCCGCTGCCCGTGCTCTTTCAACGAGGGCTCCTATTCCTCGAGGTCCGAGCTGGACAGGGCCGCCTGATTTATTTATAGGAAGGGAAAGGCGCGGTAACTGTCTCACTTGTTTTCTGTGGACACCGCAACCGCGCCGTAAGGAAAGGGAGGAAAATGGGAGTGAAAGTGGAAAGAGAGAAAGAGGAGCCGCAGTGGAGGGCTGCGGATTAATTTCGACCACCTGGGGATCTTTAACGTGCGCTGACATCGCACAGCACACGGACGCCTCTTCGTTTCGCCTCCATCGAAACGCAGCCGCCGAGGTCGGGTTCGAACCCGGGTACTCCGGCACACTAGTCGGGCGTCTTTACCACTGCACCACTGCGCCACCCCGGCGGGGCACAGGGCCGCCTCCCAGCCTTGCGCCGTGAGGAAACGGAGAAAGCTTGGAGTAAAAGCGGAAAGTGTAAAAGAGGTTCCGTAGAGGAGGGCTTCAGAGCTATTTCGGTCACTTGGGGGCCTTTAATTTGGGCTTACATCTCATAACACAAGCCTATAACAAGGATACCTCGCTGTTAATAATTGGTTTACAGGAAGGGCTAGGAGTTGTTGTTGTTGTGGCTGTAGGAAGAAGGAAAAGAAAATGCACGGGCCTGCTACTGGCTCTGTAGCTGAGCCACCTCCGCTGCCTGATTGATTTGATTGATTTATAGGAAGAGAAAGGTGCGGTAACTGTCTCGCTTGTTTTCTCTGGACACCTCGACCGCGCCGTAAGGGAGGAAGGTGGGAGTGAACGTGGAAAGAGAGAAAGAGGAGCCGTAGTGGAGGGCCTTGGAGCAATTTCGACCAACTGGGGATCTTTAACGTGTGCTGAGATCGCACAGCACACGGACGCCTCTTCGTTTTTCCTCCATCGAAACGCAGCCTATAGGAAGGGAAAGGCACGGTAACTGTCTCACTTCTCTGCGGACACCTCAACCGCGCCGTAAGGGAAGGGAGGAAGGTGGGAGTGAAAGTAGAAAGAGAGAAAGAGGAGCCGTAGTAGAGGGCTACGGAGTATTTTCGACCACCTGGGGATCTTTAACCCGCCTTCCGTTGAAGGTGGCTCTATAGGCCCATGCTGGCCTACAGGGTACTTTTTAGGCCGGACGCCTGCAGAAAATTCACGTGAAGCTGGTGTTCAGAAAGATCATTCAGTGTCGGGAAGAGCAATTGCACTTCCGTATCGGCACGGAGTCCAAGATTCCGACCGCTAGCCAGAAATTACTGGCGGTGGCTTTGGAGAGGCTCGGAATTCTATAATCAAGTGCCCCAGTATGCCAGTGCTACCACAAGAATGGTAGGCTGGGCCTGAAGCTTGGCCATAGGCGTACATGCGAGAAGTAGTTCATGTACAGCCAATGCGCAGGCGTAGGATGGGAGATGTTGGAGATGTTCTGCAGCGGTAATTCGGTGGCTGGATGGGATCACCTAACCGCTTTCCTAAGAGGAGCCTTGAGATGTGGAGAGGTGTGACATCATCACCAGGGAACCGCTGTTGTGCGCAGGTATGGTCAATGCATGCGCCTTCTATTTGCCCCAGACTCCAATAACTCCTGGAACCCAATGCAGGGACAGTTAATACCCTTACTCCTGAAGGGTTAGGAGTCGGACTTGGAAAATGTTCATGAAGAGGTTGATGACATGGTGATTGGTCACAACAGCATAGCAGATCTGGAGTCGCACAGAAAGTGAACTGGTCCAGGTGGGACTCTGGATTCGAATAACTGTGCGGCTCGGTGGAGACCAGAGAGCTCCACAGCATGGCTGACGACTGGGCAAGTTGGTAAAGGTTCGTTTCTTCCCCGTGTCTCGTTCTTTGGCTTGTTAAAAATGAGCTCCACAGCAGTTGAACTAGCTGGGAATGACATGCGTCAAGACCTGGACTGGTCCAGCTGTGATGCCGTTATGGCTGCAACCGTTTGTCCAGTAGCAGTACGAACCGAGCATCTGTGAAGAGGGTAGATCCACTGCACTTATCAAGGAGGGGTGTAACTCTGCTGGAAAGCAGCAGCAGGGGTGTGACGATTGGCGTTGCCGTCCGTACCCAAAAACACCTGCTGTTGAGGTCAATTGGGTGGACGAGGCAACACGGAGAAACCTTAGCTTCGATGATATCACTGTACAATACTGACACCTTTCCCACCCGAAAATGCGAGCTGTTGTGCTGCTCTGTTAGGTGTGCGGCACCATCTTGGGCATGGCTGAGACGGTGAATGAAGGTCAGTCACCTTGCATAACGAAAAGAACCAACCAAATGGTAGATACCAGCTTCCACAAAGGTACCAGAAATCTGTGTTAACTGAGGCGAGGATCGTCGGATGCAGGGCCTTTGATTACGATTCCAATCATTACGATGTCGATACGATATCGCTACTATATAAAGTCGAATGACTCGGTTGGGTGACTCCAGACCGGAGGGCGATGAAGGGGAGGGGGTAAAGAATAACCGATGTTGCCGCAGCCTCGAAGAGTCTCATTGCCCAGGTGGTCGGGCTGCTATTGGCTCTAGCCAGGAGGAGCTGGACTGCATAGTGACACGGTCCAGATGAGGCTTGAGGACTGCCTGAAGAGATCCAGGTGAGCTAGTCATCCCTTGTGAGACCTAGGTATTTCACCTGGCGTTTGCACGGCAGCGAGGTTCCTCTGATATAGAGAGTTGCAAGTCGGCGGATGCTCCCCGCTCCTCTCGGATGATAGACTACGGCGTTGAGCCTGGTAGACCAGAGGGTCAATCTTTTGGATGCTAGGAAGTACTGGACGCCATCAAGTGCCTGTTGCAAGGTCTTCATAGCTGAGATGATGCACCGTTTGGAGGTTGGATCCAAAGGTCAGTGTAATCTGCATAGATGGAGCAGGAGGCCTTGTGAGTTCTGATCTACAGAATAGTTTGGCAGGCCTGCCAGGACAAGGTTGAACAACCATGAGCGGAGGACCAATCCTTGGAGAACACTAGAGGTAGCACGGCGAAGGGAGCTCAGCATTTGCACAACTCAAGCCTGCACTGAGCGATTAGAGAGGAATGCCGAGGTAAATAGTCTTAGGTTCCCAGTTACACCGAGAACGTCCAGTGCCTGCTCAATGATTGTGTAAGACAGGTTCTCAAAAGCGGACTGGACATCCAAGAGGACCAGGAAGACAATATTCTCGACATTTTTGGCTTCCTCGAGGGTCGAGAACATATCTGCAATGAAATCTGCTGTACAGCGGAGCTTCCAATTTTCAGTGAACCTCCGAAGGAATCTGGCAGCTTTAGCGATCCAAGTGAGTCACTACAGGGCAACGAACTCCATGGTGTTGCAAGCTGCATACGGGAGAGAAACAGGGTGTTAGAATGAAAGTTCCTTAGCCAAAAGACCCATTTGTTGATGTGATAGAGCTTTTGTTCTGCCCCTCAAAAAGAGATTAAGGAAAATTGCAAAATAATCCGAGCACACAGAACCAGGTTCTCTAGACCACACATTGTGGCAGGCAGCGCAGAGAAGGGCCCTGTCGAGGAAGGCAGTCCTGGCCAGATGAAAATATAACCGATGAGCTGAAAGAAGCGAAGGCCAGTGTCTGTATCAAAACCAGACAGGCTGTTAAGGGAGTAGAAGAGTGACCGATGGATCCGCTGAATTTATTTCAGGCGTTTATATAGGCAGTCATCGCATACATCAAGGCACCACTGGCATTGGTCGGGGTGACCCTGCATGATACATCTTCCAACCTTTTTTTAACGAGACATCACATAAAGAACGCAACACGCAATACACCATCAATGCAAATAACAGCACGAACAGAGGGGATGCTAAATTATTTGCTCAATGTTCGCCCCGTATGTCCAACGTCGTGGTTCAGCCATAGTCCGTGACGATCTTTGAGGGGCAACGGTTCGAAGGTGCTGTACGACCTATCCTAATAAAGGCTTTAGACCTCGTCCTTCGTTACTGGAGGAATGCCTCATTAATCTTCACTACAGTCAATTGCATTTCTGTCCTGGCTACTTTAGCTACTGTAGCGATCCGCACAGAACCTCTCGGCTACCTTGAATATCTTGTCAATGTTTGTAATGAGATTGCTCGCATCATTGGATTCATCTGATTTTTGTCTGTGCCTAATTCCCATTTACTGCTTTCAGGTTACGACCGCTTTAGAGTATGCGCAATGTTTCCTAAGATATACTTATTTACGTCGGTCAACTTGCGAGTATTGATTAGCTTTGATATCTCTGCAGTTCTGTACGGTGTCTTGGTTTAAGGGTTGTCATACTTTGGCATTTCTTAATCGAACCTTCTGCCTTCTTTGATAATATACCGGTATCGTCTCGAACTTTGCTGCTGTCTACTTCTACCGAGCAATTAAATGTATCTCTGAAGTTATTGTTCAATAATCTTAGACTAAGGTCGTCATCCTCGGTTAAATTTGATTATCTATTTTGTAGCGAGGTCCTGAATTCTGCCCTTCCGCTCACTGCTAATTCGATGATGGATTTCTTCCTCACTAGTCTGTTCCGTTCCCTTTTCAAATCCCAGTTATTCGAGACTTTAACATCCTCTGGTCACCGCATCGAACCTTTCTGCTTGCCTCCACATCCTGCACAATTCCAGGTTTTGAGCAAAGTATAGTTACTTTCATTATTTTCTCTCAATTAGGGCTTTTCTTCGTCCACTGCCCAAACTTCCGTTTACTGAAGAAGCATATATCCTTATTCTAAGATTATTTCGTTCACGAAATTAATACCTCCATCTATGTGGTCTCCATCTTACCGTGCCTACCGTGGCACTGAAGTCGCCCATTAGGTAGTATGCTGTGTTTCTGCATTTCGCATTGCGAATTCTACATCATCGTAGAACCTTTCACTGCCTCCTCATCATGACAGCATGTACGCCTGTATGCTTGTACGACCTTCACTTTGTACCGCCTATTAAGCTTAATTAAGATGCCTGCACCCTCTCATTACAGCTATACTATGGATCTTTGTTACAAGCTATATCCTGATTGACAAAGAAACCCTCTCAGTTCTTGTCTCTCCGGTAAATCTCGATATACAACGTACCTGCCTATCCTTCATTCAGTATATGCCTCATTTGGTCTCCCAGCCACACAAAGTGTTGTGATATCCCACATCATACCATCTAGTTGCTCTAACAGACCTGCTAAACTAGCCTTACTAGAAAAAGTTCCAGCATTAAACGTTGCTAGGGTTAGTTTAATGGCGGCGTATCCGGATCCAGAAATTCTTAGCAGCGCCCGCTGCATTACAAGTCTGACCACCACCATGATCAGCTGCTACACAACCGCTGGTTGCAGAGGGCTCTGGTTTTATAAGACTGTTGATAGAAGGTTGTAGCCATTTACTGCGCCAGGGTGGCCAACTCCTGTTCTGGTAAGGGAGTGTGTTGGCGTAGGTGCTAAATGTCATCAGGCCGTATTCCAAATTTCTTTATGCAATTCCATCGAGAACATGTTTTTTATACCAGTGGTGGATTGCCCAACACTAGAATTCGAAACAGGGTCTTCTTGTTTACTAGGCGGATTTGCTGCAGCTAAGAGACTGCTTTTCCATCATTTAACAATTGTGTAGTTACTGCAGAAAAAACAGGGCAGACACCAGAATGCCCCTACACTGCGTTGAATACCCGGTTCCTCTTACGTTTGTCAATGTAGTAACATGGCGCGCAGTCTCTTCTTCTTCTCCTTCGTTATAATGGCACATACCCACAGTGGGAGATTGGCCAGAATTCGTTGTAGGTGTAGGTAATTCGTTGTAGGTAATTTATAACGTCGATTTGGCTGTATGATAGCTAACCTAATAATTAGAAGTTAGTGTCGCTGAAATAATTTAAAATTTTGAAGCGATAGTAATATAATCCAATGTAAAAAGGATTAAAATTGTAAAATAATAAAAATATTATAAAAAGAAAAGAAAGAGTACAATTCAGACAGATCAGCTCTAACGCACAAATCTTCCAGTGGCAATTTTATAATTATGAAGTAGGTCACACACCGGTTTTAGGGCATACCCTTCGACGGTCGCACCAAAGAAGAGGAGGACAGGAACTGTAAATGGGAATCCTAGGTGAGCAAGAGGGATTTCCAAATAATTTCTTCTCTGAGTAGCATACCTGCGGCGAGAGAGGATGTAATGTTCAATTGCTTCCACGTCATCACATGACGCACACAGATTGGACGGCGTGAATCCAGAGCGACATAAATAAAGATTGAGGGAAGTCACATGGCCTCGAGGTACAACATCGGACATTCCAATGAAAATTTAAATGATTAAAATCCGTAATCGCAAGGAGTGGCTCATGGCTCAAGGAGTGTAACGTTTGAAACCGTTCAAAACGGGATAGATTTAGCAAGATAATATTGGGTACAACATCGGTAACAGGCCCATTGAGAGCTGAATTTGCTAAATAATCCGCCATTGTATTAGAAGCGATGCCGCAGTGTTCCGGAATCTACTGAAAACGTACTTCCTGTAAATGTAACAGAGGAAAAACATCAGGGTTTGTTTTAAAAGAACCATTTTCGGGCTTTCTAATGCTTCTAAGACTGACAGGCAGTCAGAGAGTATGATTACGTGAGTAACATTACCGGGAACTTTTTGAAGGGCCAAACCAATTGCAAGCAATTCAGCAGTAAATATTGGTGTGCAATCAGGGATCCGTACAAAAAAACTCCAATCAAGTGCTTGGGAGTAAATCCCTATTGCTGCTTTTTCATTCCGTTGTGAAGCATCTGTGAAAATAGCTACGTATCGTGGATACTGTAATAGATAATATTCAAGATGCCCATTTATTACAGTGGTAGTCGTGTTTTGCATTAGATGGCAACGACTGGTCAAAGCACAGTGCGGAAGTAGCTTGAACATTGCCAACACGTCTTACTGACATAAGCGAAACTGCATTTTTGAACAGCAAGACCTGAGTAAATACAAATTGTGGTTGCTTATATTGCAGCCAAAGATAATCTAGAAACTGAGCTTGGTGTATAAGAAAAATGCGAGAAGCCACTCCAGACAGAGATTCCAGTGCTTCCAGAGATTCCAGAGATTCCAGTGATGAGCTCAAATCGAGAGTTCAAGTCCCGTACACGGGCCTTTAAATAGAGGACTGCATTTGAAACTGATTTTGGCAACCCCCAACATAGTCGAAATGCGCGCCTCTCCATTACCAACAAAGGTCGTAGTTTGTATTTAGGACTGCCCGAGAAAAGAACACAGCCAAACTCTAAAATTGGTCTCAAATAAGTTTTATAGAGAAACAAAAGAGTACCTCTACGCATACTGAATTTCTTATGGCTAATTCGAATCAGGCGACCAAGGGTTCGCTCCCCTTTCAGGCAATTACTTTTGATATGAGGCCACCAGTCTAATTGGGAGTGGTATAATACACCCGAGTACTTTAAGGATTCAACCTGTGGGATTTGTGAACCGCAATACGTAAATGAGATATAAAGAGGGTGTGCCGGTGGGAAAGCGAGTATTGAGGATTTCTTTACGTTAAGAATTAATTTTACTTTACCCAGCCAAACATCAAGCGCATTCAAGTATGCTTGCAATTACTGGGATAAAGAATGAACATCTCGTGCAGAAGAGAAAAAGGCAATATCATCCGAATACACGTATGCTTTTATGTTTGGATGAACAGAAATATCCCTCATTACCATATTAAATAGCAATGGACATAGCACCGATCCCTGAGGCACGCCTCTAGTTTGGTAATAAGTTTCAGAAGTTATAGAACCACTAGTGCAGAAAAATTTCCTATTGCTTAAGAACTCTATTAGCCATGCAAAAATGTAAAAAGATGGCATAATTTCGTTTATCTTATTCAACAATATAGAGTGCCCTACGCTGTCATATGCTTTGGCGAAATCCAAAGTGACCAATGCCGACACTTCTTTGTTCTCCATTGCTAACCTAATTATACTCTCCAAATCTGTATGAGCCGTCCAAATCAAGCACCCTTGACGAAACCCAATTTGTGCATCACTAAATACATTCAGGGTCATCACATGGTTAGTGAGGCGGAGGGTTACTATGCGTTCAATAAGTTTCAGTAGATTTGAAGTTAGAGAGATCGGCCGAATATTATCCAGATCAAAACCTTTTTTCAGATTTTTGAGGATTAGTATAATTTTAGCAACTTTCAACTATTCAGGTAACCAAGCAGTTTCCAGGGAAAAATTTACAATATTCAATACTTCCGAGTTGCGGTCTTGTACTAAAGCTTTCAGCATAGCGACTGTAATACCGTGACACCCAGTAGCTGCAGGTTTCAGAGCAGCCGCTATACAATGCTATTCCGATGGCTCAACTGTAATGAAATCAGCACATGGCGTAGGTCGAAGTAACGGAGCCACCGTTTGCGCTTGAAAGCGAATAGCAAGGCCGTTCGCAATTTGTTCAAATGTATCTTTTGCTTCACTGGATGATAACACCTCTGACTCGGTTACATGTGATGGAGATGAACTTTGGTTGCGTTTCATGAACCTATACAATGCCTTTCAATTAATTGGATTAGACAGATAAATATTCATATTAGCATTACACTCATCCTTTGCTAACGAATTGTTTTTTTTTAAATAAAGCCGCATAAAATTTATAATTTATCTAAATTTGGGGACACTGGTTATGGGAAAGGCTCTTCCATGCAGCTTTGCTACGACGGATTGCTTTTTCACATTCTTCGTTCCGCCATCGGCACGACATTTTGTTAGGGACAGACGATTGCACAATGAACACTGAATGCTCAGTGGCATCTAACAGAGAAGAGAGTGCTTGTTGAGCACGGTCAGAATGCTGAGATGATGTTATGAAGGAAAAAGAGGAATTCACTATCTTTTTAGAGTTCATGGCTGACAATTTTTTGTTCATAAGTAATACTCCATGGGGAGCAGATTCTATATTAAATGTAACTGGGAAGCGGTCGCTAGATTTACCACAGTCCACCGTAGCCCATGATAGACCTTTAATCCATTTGCTGCTAACGTTAAATCAATTACTGACCTAGAAGCTGCTCGCATGTAGATTATGCCTGGACTATTATAGCAACGCACATCGTTTACAGACATCCAGTTCCAAAGCCGCTGCCCACATATATCTGAACGGTAACCCCAAATAACTTGGTGCGAATTAAAATCACCAGCAATAATCAGTCTGTTGGTTGAACTCAATAGATCACTTAAACAATCTGTCGTACGGACACCTGTTGGAAAGTAGACATTTGCAATAGTGAGAGGAGCACACTGTGGAATTGCGATACCAACTGCAAGCAGTTCGCAGTCTCGTCGTAGAATTTTGTGTTACACCTTCGCCCGATGAAATGTTTCTTGAAAACTTTTCTCTGCAGACACATATTTGTCCAGTTCAGTGTTGATATCGTTGCGCTGTTGCAGGCGCTTCACGTCCGCAGCGAAGGAACTGTCCTCCTGTGTGAGGTTGTCGCCCATATCATTCTGTAGCTGTTGCCTCTGGAGCCATCATCGCACCGCTCTCTCAAAGCACATCAGCCACTACGAGTGGGCTAGACAACCACTCACCTCGAATGCAGGTAACAAACGCTCCAGCAGCTCCCGCTCCTGCCGGTCATACTCGACCAACGACCTTTTTTCAGGCCCTGGATTTTCTTCGCGTGCCTGGTCATCAGCGTACCCGCTTAGACACCATCGCTTTAGCTTCGGATTTTAATTTGTGTGCCCGCATTACCTTTTCTACCTCTCTGTTCTTGACATGTACTTCTCGGTTCTTCGTCCGTTGGTCGTCCAGCTTGTGACGCAACCCCTCCCTAGCGCCCACATATGCTTGTTCCAGCAGCTGTTTGGCCCCGTCGGCCTCCGCCTTCTTGCGTGATAGCTCACTTACATTATGGCTGTGGGTCTGGACAGTCTAGGATAGGCGGACACAAACCCCTCGGCCAGATACGTCTTTTCCTCACAACGCTACACCAGAGCGTCCAAGCTACGCCGGCTCTCCTACAGCTAAGCTTCCAGCTCCACCTCATGCGCCTAGCGTAGTTCCTTCACTTTGTGCTCAAAGGTATATCGTTGGGCAGCCATTTTATAGGCTTTCTGGTCGAGCCGTGGCCGAAGTTGCATACACACAGCAACCAGGGTTTCGGCCTGTCCGTGGGCCAGGCGAGGCTCCGTCTCCCACCATTTGCGCTCCAGTGCCTCCCGGAGGGAGATCTGCAGCTCCTCCTCTAGAGAATGCACTCGTTCATACACCTCCTTCCAAGCCCGCTGTAGCTTCAATTCTAGCTGGTGCACCCGGCACTGCAACTGTGCCCACCACTCCTCACCAAGGCTTTGCTGGTGCCATGAAGCCTCCACCTGTTGCAGCACCTTGCTCGCCTTTTCATCCAGCTCCTGCCTTAACACTCTCACCTTGGCGGTGGGCGAGAGGGTGCACTGGCGCTCACCGTTGCTGGTACTCTTGATCTGGGACAGCGCCAGATATGCCTAAAGGCACCTGGCCTGCTATGTTCAGGTTCGCCGGCGCTAGGCATCAAACATCACTCCGGAGAGCGGCCACCGCCGTAGTGTGGGCAGCTAGTCGGGCCTCTGAGGCATCTAGTCGCTGGAAATAATAGTTTCAGGAAGCGCTGAGTTCCAGCGTCCAGTTGCTGGGAACGACTGAGCCCCTTCGACAGTCTAGACCTATCGGCGCCGGCCGCCGCGCTTTCGGCGCAATCAGCCAGTGGTAGTCTCCTGTCGTCCGCCATATCGGGTGCCGGACTCCGGAAGCGGGTATGGACCACTACCCCGCCGCTGGCATCAAAAATATATTCTCTTCTTTTTTACTTCCACGCTTTCCCGCGCGCTAGTACCGCACTTCCTCTTCTTCCCCACCATAACTATATATATATATATGAGTGGAGAATAATTACTCCTCGCTAGGTCAGCTTTCATGAAAACAAAACCACTACGTCAAAGCTAATACACAACAAGGACTATTCACTAACGCTGCAAGCAAATCTGAAACAATTAAAATCTTTTTAGAATTTCGTTAGTTGCGCACAGTATAGCGAATAGAAAACGAAGCCATTATGAAATCAGCACACTAGCTTCGGACATGAAAACAAGATTCGTTAGTATGCAACAACAATGCACTGTGATCAATAGCCTTAAATCAAATAATGGCCGCGTTTTAGGCGCTCCATCGAGCTCAGTTTTCGTCCTTACGATATTTTTATTTTAGATCATTGGTATAGCTAACTTACCCCGTAAAACGAAAATTTTATGGGTTTCAACGCGAATGTATTCTTTTTCTTAAACAGCGCTGAGAAAGTAAATGTAGTAGGAAATAACTGGTTATTCTAGCTCTCTTCATGGCTGAATTAAAATCAACATTTCCGTGTTACCAAAAGACCATTTGTACTCTTTAGAGCAGAAGCAATGCTCTGGAAACTTATTTCTTCTAACATTTCAAGGCTATATTGCTTGAGGACTCAGAGTGGAGTCCTAAGGCATGCGATGAAGACTTCAGGTGAACAAGCGTGATTTGATTGTTCAGACAGAACAAGCTGTTGATTCTGAGAAAACACATTTTGCTTGTTTGTTTGTTCATTTCGGTATTCACCGCGTACAACTGAACCTTGTAAAAAATATCATGATAATAATTATATTATACATCGCATATCTTATACAGGTTGATCGAGTTGCGTTGTTTAGTTACTCAAAGTGGAACATGTCCTATTATCGGTTTTCAGTCCTCTCCGCTGACCACCTAGGTTTCTCGGTCACCACATCTCGATTTTGTGCCAACACAATATTGTTAGTGTAAATACCAAAGAAATCATTAGAGACAGCTGAAAGCCTAAACATTTGACCTTAGATTATTCACTTGCTAAGAAGCCTGTGGGATCCTCGAACGTCAGTGGAATTTATGACTTTACGTGACCACGTGTCATGACCAAATCCGAAGGCGCTGGCAACTCGTGTTTTCATATTCTTGGACCCTCAGATACCGACTTATTCACTCTGTCCTCAGCAAAGCAGTATAGTTCTTGTGGATTCATTCATTCATTCGTTTTTTTTTTGCATAGTCAATCAATGCAACATCGGGTACATATAAAACGACATTTCCTCACAAACCTTTTTTCTCTCAGGATGAAGGTGGCAGTTACCATGGCCGTCAACTGTTTTGTGAAATGATACTGTGAAGTAGACCTAAAGTCACTTGTCGTTTTGTTTGCTCACAATAAACGTACGCTTTCGCGCCAGATGTTATGTGTGCGTCACGTAGCTTAACCATAGTGTTAAAGTTTATATATTGCATGTGAGTTCACCTTAGCCTGATGCATTCACGGCCACATGGCAAGCTTCTTCCTCTTCCTGATATTTTTTCTTTCCTCTCTTCAGCGCTTCCTGACAATATAAGCACGCATGACGAGCCGTGCTAATTTTCTCTGGCTTGAAATGTTTACAGTACTTGGTGATTTGATGGTCACTTTCGAAGGACCAGGATTCGAAGCTGAGTGCGTTGTGCCAAGCCTCGAGACCAAATGTGCCAAGAAGTCAGCAACGTCCTATATACCTATCATTTACAAAAATAATTTGCACTCTGATATTGCTCGCGCACGTCGCATTATGTTTGCGCATATTAAGCCTCTATACGTTTTCTTTGTGGGCTAACTGAAGCCCCGAAATAAGGTACTGTTTGAATAACGAAGCTCATAAATCTAGTGCGTTGGAAGGTTTCTGATAATGGTCGTGTTTACTATCTAGAACATAAGGTACTGCTGAAACATTTTGTAATTTTGGATACCTGAGGGCTTTTAACATAAGCTGACACCGCATAACATTCCGGACATCGCACAGCCTCTCCGGTTACATTATATTTTAAGGAACAAAGCTGCAGTATATTTTTGGGCGAACACCACGGAATAGTGGTGTCCGAAAACTTGCAATGGAAATTGTTGGAGCGTGGTTTATGCAGGCATCCTGACCCGCTACCGTAAAACAACCACCCTTCATTCAGGTACTGCTCACCACATTTCCCTGTACTTGTTGCGTTCTGTCATCCTATGCCATGGACCTCCGAGACTGATCAGTGACCGATGTCGACAGTTTACGGCAGACGTGGTGGAAGAGCTTCTTCGTTTGTGTGCGTCGCATTTTCGGCATTCCACACCATATCACCCTCAAACCAATTGCTTGACGGAGTGCACAAACCGCACACTCACAAACATGCTATCTATGAACGTCGCACTAATCACGGGAAAAGAGATACCATACTGTCGTACATAACGTTTGCCTTCAACACTGCAACACATGAGACTACATGCCACAGACCGTTATTTCGCTGCATGCTCGTGCTACTCGGTATTCTCTAGACACCATTCTTCTTTACTACTCCATGACGAACCGTGAATTGCCGAAACTCTCTGTCGGGCCGAAGAAGCTCGCCGTTTTTCGCAACAGCGTTCCAAATCTCAGTACGACAGCGGGCATCGCCATGTATCTTATGCCCAGGAGGCTTAGTGTGGCTTTGGTGACCTCTCTGGAAGCGTAGTTAAGCGCATAAAATGTTGACGCATTAATCTGGCCCTTACGTTGTGATAAGAAGCGTCAACGACCTGAATTACCGAATAGCACACATGACCGCAAATATCGTAGCTCACCAACAACCGAAGCCGTCCATGTCACCTGGATGAAGCTTTATCACGCAAGCGGGAACGACTAACTACCTCGCCCGCGAGACTTCGACAGTCCAGGGAGAAAATGCAGTCCTGAAGAAGTTTAACAGAACAGCGAAAGAAGACAAAGGCTTTGGGAAAAGCTCTCGTTCCGGACGCGCAGCCGTTGCTCCGCTGAGCGCCCTGCTTTATCGATCTGTTCGGCACTCCAGCAACAAACCTCAGTTGTAACAGTATACAACATGAAAGAGCACTGATTCGTTGGTCAGAATTATCGACTCATATTCTAATAAATAAGTATGATGTAGTACTAAAATACGTGGACGCGAATGAGGGTCCACAAAAACTCTGTAGACGGAAGCCATTAACGGTGTCGTGGTATTGGCTAAAAGTGCTGCTGAAGTGTTCTCGAAACTTTTCCCGTATGTTCGCAGTTTACTACGGTGTTTTCCCATTGGCTGAATTAAGGTTCTACATGTTTACGCTTGAGTTTTCAGCTAAATGCATGTCATGTGCTTAAGCGGATATTTTAACGTTACTCTGCGATCACTTTTAGTAAATAATCCAAAATGTTCTGAACTGCTGTAAACGGATCTGATCAACCATCAGTATCTTTTCTCGATGCATAAACACTTAAGTAACTTTTTCATAAGGCATTTCCTTGCAATTCTATAGCATCATGGCCAGAGGATCATATCCCGTTTCCAATGGATTCCATTCAATTCGGTTCTGAAAACATGTTATTTATCATAGATCGCATAAATATACTTCTTGTGGTACAAATGATGCCAGTAGTAACATTTTAAAAACGCAAAAATATATTCTGCTTTATTACTATCAAATTTGATTAAGGAATTCGTATAAAACGCTGAACTTCCCGACGAGAAACTGGGTAAGGTTGTTCCACTCCGTAAACAAGGCGACAAGCACCATTAACTCAACTATCGACCAATATCATCATTCAGTAATCCGTGGAAGATTATGGATCACGTCATCCTATCTGAGCTAGCCAAATTTCTCGAGTCAGCTTATTTTTTCATTTCTGTTGTTGTTGTTGTTGCGACTGAAGGAAGAAGGACAAGAAAATGCACGGGCCTGCTACTGGCTCCGTAGCTCAGCCACCTCCGCTGATCGTGCGGACAGAAGAGAAAATAACGAAGAAAGAAAAAAAAAAGGGGAACAAAGACGCGTGTCGCAACAGCCGTCATCCACCACCGAAACGGTAGCGGGTGCAATAACGGCCTACAACAAACAAGAATATGGTGGCAGGCTAGCCCCAGCAGCAAGCGGCAGTGGCCTACCAGTCCCATCCTCGTAGGGCTGTTGTTGTGGCTGTAAGAAAAAGGAAAAGAAAATGCACAGGCCTGCTTCTGGCTCTGTCGCTGAGCCACCTCAGCTGCCTCGTGCGGACAGAATAGAGAAAGTAGAGAAGAAAGAAAAGAAGAGGGATCCAGGATCAGCCACCTAAATACTTCTGCGAAACATAATAAGTCTTACTAGTAATATTAACTTCATAATTGATCGTGGCAATGAGTCTGACAGTGCGTGTTTTATTTTGCGAAGCGTTTGACACAGTGCCGCACATCTTATATCTTTATAAAGTTAGTAAGCCTAATATTGACCACAATGTAGTAAAATGGATCAATACTTTTGGTCTAACCGATTACACTTTAACTCGTCATCGATGTCTGTACCTCCGGCGTACCGAGAATTTATGTCGTCGGTCTTTTGCTGCTCTTTACATGTACTAATCGCTTTCCTAACAACACAAAATCTTCAGTAGGACTCTGTGCAGATGTTTGTGTTTTTTACAAAGCGATAAAAATAATAATGACGTTGCATTACTGCGGGAAGACCTAACCACTAACTCCTACTTTTGCGCAATGACATATGTGGCTAATACGTCTATATGCGCTTTTCCTTTCGACAAAATTTAAATCCCCTTACCTAAAATATTTATCCTTCCTTGCTTACCCGCGTGTAATCAAATAAAAATGTCGTCATCATTTTAACATGAGATCTAACTTAAAATCCATACGTTATCTGAATCATAGCATCCGCTACAGGCATGATTAGATACCTTAAACATAGCGTTTACTTAGCGCTAGCCACTGTCAAGCATTTTCCGTACAAGTCACTCCTCCGCCCAAAATTAAATTACGCTAACTCCGCATGAGACCATTCCACGAACACACTTAACGCTGCCTTAGAAACAATACAGAATAAAGTGGCGTGTTTTATTGTTCGTGATTACAATTCTTCCACCGTCACAAAAATTAAAAATAGTTTGTCATTAGAACGTCTTGCTCTGCTCAGAAAGTATCACGTATGTGTCTAATTTTTAATTGGCATAAACTCCATTCTTGAAAATGCATCAGGACTACAACGCTTGTTTTATCCCGCAGCAAGCACTCACGGAAAGTTGGCGTTACTCGTCGCCGAGCAACATCCTGCATAAATATTTAATTCCAAACACAATAGAGCGAACCACTTACCGCCAAATATTGCAGCCGTAAATGACGCTGATGAGTTGAAGATGAAATTTTCATTATATCATTTTTACCATAGCCTGTATTAGTTCACTTCGCTTTGAATATTTGTTTTTAGCTCTGTTCCATTTTCCTTCGGCATTTGTATTACTTGTAGCCTTCTGCCGTCGTACTGAGTTCCTTGTTCAAAGTTTATACCGATGGTTCAATATGGTGGTGTTTTCTTGCTAGTTTTTCAGACTGTTTATGTGAATTTATTCATTTTTGGGATTAGCATCCGTCTTAATTACTATAATGTGTTGCTTTTTTCGAAGAACGTATTTCCTTGCAGGTGGGTTTTTTTGCAATCACATTCACCAATTTTTGAGGGGACGTGCACGTATACGTTACCTCCTTCTCTACCATTTTCATGGTATATTTATGTACCATTCCCCTTTATAATAGCCTGTGAGCCAAGATGACATAAGAAATAAATAACTGTTAATTTTTTTAACACTTCATACTCCTGTTCTAGTGACCAGAAGCACACTTGGCTTTGCGTATGTTTTGTATAAAATATAGCTTTTCAGAACAGTTTTTTTTTCAGAGCAGAGTAAACACCACTATTTTTACCGTAATTTATCCAAGAATCCCTTAATTTAAAACGATAAGAGAGGACTCTAAATAGGTTAATTACATTATTTTGTAGAAAATGGCTTCACAAAGAAAATATTTTTTGTCATTTTTAAATAAGCCGTTGTATAACATTTTTCAGTTATGAGTTAATCGCCTTACACATCCAAGTAAATCTGTTAGCCTAATGATGTCATTGTCATTATGGGTATGTTGGAACTATGGCCTAATGAATGAGTATGGGTTAACGCAGACCTAAATCAATGGCTTCTGATATTACGAGCAGCGAAACAAATGGCCGCGTTAAGGGTGCGCGAGAAAAGCGGAGAAGACCATGAACCGGTCAGGCCACTTTTAAAGGTGAGAGAGAGAGAGAGAGAAAACATTTATTGCTCTAAAAAGTTTCTGGTTTTAGCGGCGGGCCGATGTCTTCATATCTTCGGCCTCTTCACAAGGTTGGCGCCCCTATTCCAGGGCACCGCTGAGTCTTGCTGCTTCGCAGGCGTGCCGCACCAGTGCCCTTTGGGCCGTGAGCTCGCTGCTGGTCAGCAGACCCTCCCATTGTTCCGCACTCGGGTTATTTAGTTTGTGGAAGGCTCTGTTTCGTTCGCATTCCCATGTGATGTGGTATAGTGTGGGGGTTGCCCCGCACCACGGACATGTGTTCCTGTATTGTGTAGGGAACATCTTGTGTAGTATGTATAGATTGTGGAATGTCCCTGCTTGCAGTCTGCTCCAGCTGACCGCCTCGTGCTGTGTTAATGATGTGTGGGGTGGTGGTTATTTGAATCTCCGCCCTCTGTGGCAGTTTAGTATTTCTGTATACGTTGGTTCCACCGTTATGGGGTCCTCCAGGGCTTCTGACTGCCCTGCTCGGTTCGTGATCTCGCGAACTAGGCTGTCTACCCTCGAGTTACCCTCTATCCCGGTGTGTGCCGGTATCCAGAAAATCCTGTGTCTTAAGGTCTTATTTGGAAGCCTTGCTTCGAGGAGGATGCTCAGCGCTTCCTTGCTTATTTTGCCCCGTGTGTAGTTCCTGCATGCTGCTTTGGAGTCTGTTAGGATTATGAGAGATTTGTTCCTACGGTAACCTTCGGCGGCCGCTAGAGCTACGGCAGCCTCCTCCCCCTCTGTTACCGTACAGTTTCTTAACGTCGCACTGCTGATTGGTTCCCCCATGTGGTCTACCACTGCTGCCGCGACTCTGAACTTTCTGGTATTACGGTCCCATGGGTATAGGGCCGCGTCTGTGTATACTGTATTTTCCATTGCGGCTAGCTTCCGCTGCACATAGTCTGCCCTGGCCTGCCTTCTAGCGGCGTGGAGGTTGGGATCCATGTTTCCGGCAGGGGGCTGACATCCAGTGTTTGACGGACCTCGTCTGGAATGGTGACTGTTCTGTCTACGATCCCTTCTACGTCGTGTCCTAATCTCTCTATGAGCTTGCGGCCGGTGACTGTCTGTTAGAGCCTGACTATTTGCGCACTTAGCTGGGCGTCCGTTAGTTCTTCGAGTGCATTGTTTAGACCCATTTGTAGCAGCTTTTCATTTGATGTGTTTTTGGTAGGTGGAGTGCCGTCTTGTACGCTATTCTTAGCAGCGCCTCCGTCTGTTCTGTGTCTTTCTTGGTCATGCGGTGGTATGGCAACGAGTTCGTGACTCTGCTGACTATCAGGCTTTTGACCAGCTTGATCGTGTGGCTTTCCTTCATCCCGCTTCTGTTCTGCGATACCCTCTTTATCATGCGGCTTACTTGCTCTGTTGACGTCTTGAGTAGACTGATTGTGTGGGTACATCTGCTTCCTTGGATCCACATGCCTAGGATGCGTATCATGTCCCTTTCCGGTACATTTTGGCCTTCTAACCTTACTGCCAGGTCAACCTTGGTGGGGTTGGACCCTACCCTAGAAGTTCCGACTTCTCCGTGGCACAGGTTAGGCCCCTTTCTCTCACGTACTCTTCTAGACATGTTGCTGCTTCCTGCAGTCTCTCTTGCTTTTGTCCTAGCGAGCCTCGTTTCGTCCAGACCGTAATGTCATCGGCGTACATTGCGTGCTGGATGCCATCGATCTTGCTGAGTTTCCTGGCCAGTCCGATCATCGCAATGTTGAAGAGCACTGGTGAGATTACGGATCCTTGCGGCGTGCCCTCTCGTGGGGTGGTGAAGGTTTCGCTTCGCAGGTCTCCCAACCCCACTGTCGCTGTGCGTTCTGATAGGAAGGATCTTACGTAGTCGTGGGCCCTCCTTCGGCAATTGGCGTTGTTTAGGCCTTCCATGATGGCTTCGTGGCTAACATTTTCGAAGGCCCCTTTGATGTCCAGGGCCATGAGAATGTTTTCGCCAGTTCTGGGTGCCGTGTCTATGATTTCTTCCTTGATCTGCAGTAGGACGTCTTGCGTTGACAGGTTCACCCGGAAGCCGAACATGCTGTGCGGGTACTGCTCCTCGGCCTCTAGATATTGTTGGATTCGCCTGGTGACGATTCTCTCGTACAATTTGCCAAGGCACGACGTGAGGGAAATGGGTCTCAGGTTCTCTATCTGAAGCTTCTTGCCGGGCTTGGGTATCATAACCACGACAGCGTGCTTCCACTCCTTAGGGACCATTCCCTCTGCCCACAGCATGTTGAGGTACACCGTGAGCTGGTCGATCGCCTCGTCGCTGAGGTTGCGAATCAAGGCGTTCTTGATCTTGTCTGCGCCGGCTGCTGTATTTCGTGTTGTCGCTCTTATCGCCGCCTGGACTTCCTCTCTCGTGATCTGCCTGGCCATTGCAGGATTGTCCGCCCCTTGGTACTCCCCGTCGTAGCCCTAGGGGTTGTCCTTTCCGTAGCACTTGATGCGGACTGCTTCTAGCAGATCTTCATCTGTTCCGTCGTACTGGTGGACCAATTTCTGAATTGCCTTGCCACTTTCTGTTGCTGTCTTGGTTGGGTCCATGAGGGCCTTTAGTATGCGCCACGTGTTGGCCGTGCTGAGCGTGCCGTTCAGTGAGCTGCTGAACTGCTGCCATCCCTGCCTGGCCAGTTGTGTTGCGTACTCCTCTGCCTTTATCGTGGTTTCCGCGATCCTCTTTTTTATTTTTTATTTAGCTTTTGCTTTTTGCCGCGTTTGGTGCGCCCGCGTCTTGCCTCCCATAGCCCGAGCAGCCGCTTGTCCACCTCCGGTACTTGTTCTGTTCTATCTATTTCTTTCGTATAGAGTTCTTGTATTTGTTTCAGATGTTGGCCCCACTCCTCCAAGGAAGTGATTTCCCCTTTTAGTTCGCAGTGTTTGCGGAAGGCGTCCCAGTTGGCAAGGTGGGCCGTTCCGATCTTCTTCTTTACGTTGTCTGCTTCAATTGTCGTTCTTAGTATGTAGTGGTCACTGCCTAGGTCTTCCAGCAGATTTTCCCACTCGGCCTGCTTTGTTCCCTTAATATAGGTGAGGTCAGGGCAGGTATCTGGATTCACACTGTTACCTCGCCTAGTCGGTTGATTTTCGTCCGTTAGGAGGTCACAGTGTATGCTTTCCGCCGCCACGCATATCTGCTTCCCCTTTCTCTCTGTTTTTGGTATCCCCAGCTCGCGCTTCTTGCGTTGAAGTCACCCGCGATTACTGATGTGTTCGTCTTGGCTAGTTTATTTGCTTCCGAAAAGAGCTTGCTGAAATCGCCCTCGTGCAATGTTTTTCAGTGATGACACAATACGCAGTATAAAATACAAAATAATGTCAATTTTTTCTGTCAAAAACGTAAAATATCTATATTTTTGCATCTTTTCAGAGAGTAAGTTTGATCGGTGGAAAGTGCATATCCTCAGGAGTGCTTTGCAGGTATGCAGATTTTATGTTTTTTGCTGTTTGCCACAGCGATTCGTGTGTTATGTTCAGAGATATTAAGATACCAAACGATTCAATGATATAAATAAATGGAGCGTTGTGATTTAAAACTGTGAATAGGTGTCATTGCGACCTTAAAAAATTTCTGGAATAATAAATATCAGCCCTGATTAGAGTCACTTTTGCATGTGCAGGAAGCCAATTATTTCAGATATTTCATTTACGATTCCTTATGAACTTTCGCATGATCTCCAAAATGATTAGTGTGCCAGTCAGAAGACAGAGATTGCCTAATCCACTCTCCACAGACTGCGAAACTAATAACGAACAATCGAGAATATTGTTTTCCACTTTTAGCAGTCGTTTACACAGTTAGCTGCGCATTATTTTTTAAACAAGCGCGCACTAGCAATCATTACAAATGTACTAATACATTTTGACCAACATTCTCTGATATGATGAATAACGAAGGAATTATTATTTCTGCCCACTCGCATACAAGGCTTTTTCGTGTTAGTAGCAATTATAATTGACTTTGGGATACCATGTTTTGTTCGTATTTTCAGATCAGTAAGCAAAGTTTGTAACAATAAATTTTTCTTAGGAGCAAAAATTGTTACCGGTTCTTTAATAAAAATATTCAAAACAATATTCAAAGACAGAGAGACGGATGGTTCTTTCAACTTAGCAGGCTCTGCTATACATTTCGCAGCAAGAAACGTCTAAGATTCGTTGTATACTTCTGTAAAGAAAGGTATCAGTTATATGCTGCTTACAGCCTATCAGTGTATCCACTATAATGAAGCGATGTAAGGAAAACGAATGCCACTCGAGTGCATCTATAATTGCATAGAAAGAATAGAAAATGTAAATGCAGATTGTGCATCTGGAATAAAATTTACCTGAAATATTGTTTTATTGACCAAAGTAAAATTATATATTGCAGGTAGATCTAATCAATGCCGCTTAGTGAATCTATCAGCACAAGTTCATTTCCTGTTAAAACGTGTTTAGTGGCAGAAGGCTCCAGATTGAGGTAGAAATGAAGAACGCTTCTTTTCTCTCTATCTTTTCACACTGCAAAATACCGACGTAAGGAAATAATCATCATCGTTATCGCTTTGGCGTAGCAAAGCTGCCCAAGTATATCTTTACTTTTAAGGCGATTTACTGCCTTCCCGTCTCCCCAATAAGGCTTAAGTTAGATATCAGTTGCCCGCTAATTGGCTCCGCAACAATCCGGACGAGGCCGTATAAATGGGGCATATTTCATATATTTGAGACTGCGCAGCCATTGCTCTGTGGTGACCATGTTTTGAAAACAAAGGGTGTGGTGAGTCCTGAAGGCCCGAATACCCCAAGTGGTGGTTCTTTAGGGCAGAGTTGGCAACACGAAGTTTGCTTGACGGGCTTTAAATCACATCGAAAGCATCAGGTGACGAGGTTTAGGTTTGAAACCCCGTTGTACCACACTAAGCCTGTAATGACTTTTTTATGGCCCCTTACGGTTCTTCCGTTTGCTGAAGAAGGTATTCATGATTCTTAACTAATCGCACTTTGCAAACTCAACTACTATCTTCCCCTGCTATTCCTAGAATCAATGCCATAGTCACCTACTGCCTGGTCTCCTGCCTTCTTTTCCCTACCTTAGCATCGAAGTCACTCATTGGTACAGTATACTTTGTCTTCCCTTTCCGCATTGCCGTTTCTACATCTTCGTAGAATCTTTCAACTGCCTGGCCATCATGACTGCAAGTAGGTGCGTAGGTCTGTACAACCTTCAGTTTATACCGCTTATTAAGCGTATTTATGATGCCTGCAGCCCTCTCATTATTGCTATAGAAGTCATCAATATTATAGGCCATATGCTTATTGACAAGAAAACCTACTCCTAGTTGTTTCCTCTCTGGAAAAACCTCGATAACTTAGGACATGTCCGTCCTTCAATAAAGTATATGCCTCATTTCGCCTCCTAACCTCACTAAGCCCCATGACATCCCATTTCATGCCCTCTATGTCCTCTAACAGCACTGCTAAACTAGCTTCACTATCTCGGGTACTGCCGTATAATACCTTGCCAGGGTCAGTATCAAACGGCGACCTGTCCAGTGGAGCCAGAGATTATTAGCACTCCCCGCTGCGTCGTAGGGCTGACCATCGTCATAGTCAGTTGCTCCACAGCCGCTGATGACTGAGGGTCGGGGTATTGTAGGACTAATAATGAAAGGTATCGGCCAATTACCGCACGGGGGTGGCCAACTCCTGTTCTGATGAGGGAATGCGTTGCCGCAGGTTTTCACTGGCATCAGGTCGCACCCTAAACCTGTTTTTATGCAATTCCATCTACTGGCGGATTTTTGTGATCCGTTGGAGAACTGCGCGGCACCGGGATTAAAAACGCCGTTCGCTTGCATGCGAGGCGGTTGTTCTATCTCTACGCCACTATTGTCACCGATAGATGTGGAATTTTTATTTTCGAAAAAAATACACTTAAACAGCTTCCGTTTAATAAGGCCGAATTTCGGACCCCGCATCGTATTCAAGATATAAATAGACATTAAATGTTTTTAAAAGTTTTGTTAACTAGCAAAATAATATAGGTTGCAGTATTCATTATTCAATAATTGGTTTTGCGCTCTCATACGCATGTTTTCCAGGTTGTAAAATCGTCGGATATTCTTGCATTAGATATGTACTCTAAGAACATAACGGGAAAAATACCACATTGCATAGCTTCCCACTTCTTAGAAGAAAAATTTCAAGGAGCTCGACGCACATTACGGGTATATGACAGGTAAGTGTCGCGGGATGTTCCTTCAAGTGAGCACACTCTGCGCTACATTTCGCTGCCAGAAACATTCATGATTCGTCGTATACTTCTATAAATAATGGTATCGGTAATATGCTGCCTATAGCCTATCGATGTATCCACTATAATGAAGCGATGCAAGGAAAAAAATGGCACCCGAGTGCATATATAATTGCATAGAAAAAATAGAAAATGTAAATGCAGGTTGTGCATCTGGAATAAAATTTACCTGAAATATTGTTTTATTAACGAAAGAAATATTATAAAGTACAGGTAGGTCTAATCGATGCAGCTTAGTGAATCTATCAGCGCGAGTTCATTTTCCGTTGAAACATGTTTAGCGGCAGAAGCCTCCAGATTGAGGTAGGAATGTAGACAGCTTCTTTTCTCAAATCTTTTCCCACTGCAAAATACCGACGTAGGGAAATCATCATCATCCTTATCGCTTTGGCGTAGCAAAGCTGGCCAAGTATGTTTTGTTCACTGCTCGACCTTCGGAAGCCCCAGTGTGATTAACTGCCCTCCCGTCTCCCCAACAAGGCTTGAGGTAGAGATCAATTGCCCGCTCATCGGCTCCGCAACGATCGGGACGAGGCCGGCTAAATGGGGCATATTTCATATATTTGAGACTGCGCAGCCATTGCTCTGTGGTGACTATGTTTTGAAAAGAAAGGGTGTGGTGACTCCTGAAGGTTCGATTACCCCAAGTGGTGGTTGTTTAGGGTAGAGTAGGCAACACAAAGGTTGCTTGACGGGCTTTAAATCACTTCAAAAGCATCAGGTGACAAGGTTTAGGCTGAAACCCCGTTGTACCACACTGAGCGAAGAAAACAAACGCGAGTTTGCATTGCTGGTGTTAGTATATTGGTGAAATGCGATAGCATTATATACCTAAATGTATTTATCAAATGAAGAGAAAATAAAATCAAAAAGATTTTTTATTTTATTTCATTGCTCGTTTTGTGGCGTGGATCTGAAACGTCGATTACAAGAATATTTTTATACCTATCTCAAGGTTTACAAACATAACACCCATATTACACCTTGCCAACACGTCCTCACAATGGTGCCTTCTCCTGAAACTTTCCAGTGCAGTTCTTCGCTTCCCTGTTTGCTTTACTGGTCAACTCTAATGAAAGCGGGCTGGTAGTTTTTATTTCTCTCAGCTAGAAGGACATTTTAGCGAAATGTAGATATTTTTTGTTTGAACGCGACTTGTTTTTAGGGTACCTTAGTGGTTCAATTACTTATAATTAGCAATGAGATTGCGATATACGGCTTGGGCGCACAACGATAAAAAACATACACACTTTAGTTCGGATATGATGCCGCTTTGTCTCCGATTGCCGCAGGGCAGTGCAGCGCAGATAAATGTTTCAATGCACAGGTCTACCTTGCCTAACCTCAAAGCAAACCGGCATGATAAAAATAAGTGTGAATATCTATATTTTCACTTCCCAATCTTTCTTGAGGTGCACACAGCTTCAACCTGGTAGTAGGTACATCAAATACAAAGTATGGATTTACGGCAACGTAGCTTGGTTTGTGCCATTCTTTTAGCACTGACCTAGTTTCATTAACGCACTGCCGTGCGATCACAACACAAAGGATCGGGCCAGTGGCTGACCTATAACACAATAGAAACTATTCATATACTATAGGTTCTATGTAGGTTCTGCCAACCAAGATCCGTATAACCCGTGCTATGGTCTTTCCAGTTGTGATGTATGGATGCGAGAGTTGGACTGTGAAAAAGGCTGACCGCCGAAGAATTGACGCGTTTGAATTGTGGTGCTGGCGAAGACTCTTAAGAGTTCCTTGGACTGCCAGAAGATCAAATCAGTCGATATTGTCGACCATAAACCCTGACTGCTCATTGGAGGGTCAAATTCTAAAGTTAAAGCTCAGCTACTTTGGTCATCTGATGAGAAGAGAGGAGTCGCTGGAGAAAGATTTGATGTTGGGAAAGGTTGAGGGTCGCCGGAGAAGGGGTAGGCAGCGAACGCGATGGTTAGATGGCATTCTCGAGGCATTGCAGATGAAGCTATGTGATGTTAAGAAGATAGTGAGAGACCGGAAAGCGTGGCGTGACATGGTCCATAGGGTCACGAAGAGTCGGACACGACTGAACGCCTGAACTGAACTGAGGATGCCCCGAGATCTGTGCTCGGCCGAGTTTTACTAGAGTTTGCGAGACAGTCATTGAAGCAAGAGAACTTGGAAAGCGCGAAATAACATATTACATAATGGCAAGATAAAGTCACACGCGCTCTGTGCGCGTTTCTTTTCCTTTACTCCCAAGCGCCGACTGAGCAATCGAATGCATCGGGCCGTTTGCAGTTATCAACCTAGCTAGAAAAATCATTGTTTGATGATTTCCTTATTACCTTTCTCTACAGTCATTGCAAGCATTTTGCGACACCTTTTTAGGGTCCGTAAAAGGCGTGTCACATATTTCCATATTAGCTGCCTATCTGCACTCGAATGCGAACAAGCGCATGATTATCCCACAACCTTTTCCTTGCATCAAACACATTAAGGAACAAGGTATACTAACAATGATGTTTATTTCGTTAATGAATTGTTTTAGTTTGGGTGGAAGCTAGCGTCGAGGAAGCCGGAACGTGAGGAGAATACTAAACTTACTTTTCTGCCTACAGAAAGGGGCTACGATGAGGCCTCAGTTATATACCATAGCTTTCAGCGCAACGCAACAAGGCGAAAAAAAAAAAAAAGGAAGAAGCGAATAAAGGCGCACACAGCCCTGCCGGAGCACGTTAAACAACCCCAGGTGGTCGAAATTACCGAAGTTCTCCCCTCATAGCGTCTCTCATAGCCTGAGTCTATTTTGGACGTTAAACCCCATAAACCAACCAACCTTCATACAGAAAACTTCAAAACAACGCCTTTTCTGCGTTATACAAAATAACTGAAGTATCTCTAACACATTCCTACTCAGTTCTTTCAAAAACAATTCTCATCCAGATGTACTTCAGTTCTTTAGTGTAATGCAGGAAAGGTGCTTTTAAAGTTTTTTGAGATAAAGGCATGATGCGTTTCTTTTGTTTATTTTTTGTACTTGCAAGGTGTGTGCCTGTTGTCTGAGGGTATTTAGGCTGTGTGTGCGTTGCTAAGTAAACAGTGGTCAATAGGCGCTATGTTCGTCTTTTATATCTTTTCCTTGTTCGTTTATACCCCAGTATTTATCCTAACATCTTTTACTTGGCCGTTTTCCATTTTAATCATCGGACAAATGCGTTTGGGGAGCCATTTACATTAGCCAGGACTTGAACCATTTCAGCTAGGCACCGACCATCAACCAAAACGTTTTTCGGCCGGCGTGTGCCATAATGCTAGATTAACACGTGTCGTCGTGTATTTTCGAGTGTTTGTGTCAAAGCTGGTCAAGCGCGGCGCTCGGGGTGAGAAGCACTGACCCCGGATATTGCGAGGACTTTCCTCCGGCGCCAGTTTGCCTGCTTCGGTGCGGCTGGTGTGAACATCATTTATCGGCGAGCGTTACGATCATTTAAAACTATTCCCGTTTCCCTCCAGAGTGCCGGGCTTATAAAAGCGGCGGTCGATCCCTCCGAAGGAGAGATGCTGTCGAGGCACTTGGTTGCGATCCTATCTCCTTTCTTCGGCCTGCTTCTTCTGGACGTTTTGCGATATCCAACATTCAACGTTGTTCTTGCCAGATCACTCCTCGTCTTTTGATACGACGTCCTCGTGTTGCTGCGGTAACCAGACCCACCACCCTAGCGCTACTATTTGAGCTCGTTAGCCGGTGCAACAGCAGTTCGAATCGGTAGGGATATTTGCGCGCCCTTTGCAACATTTACTACGCTGCTGTAGGATGTCCCAGGTGTGAGCGAGTAACAAGTTAATGAAAGCGGCGTAATCGCAACTACGGACGCCAGTGAAAAAACTTTGTCAAGTGCATGTTGAGCAGCTCAACGTCGAGCAAATATTAGTGCTTGGTATAGTGCAGTGTGGGCCTTTATTGTACTGAGCTTTGGTAGGCGTTTTTAGTGCAGAACAACAAAGCTAGGTTTTGTGGTTGCCGCTGTGCCGGCTTATTTGAAGCAATGCAGTAATAGACAGTTGAAAATCAGCACAAGGAAGAACCATGGATTTCAGGTCTTTGCACAACCTGGAATTCATGGAGCTTGCGAATGACTTGGACATGGATGTGCGAGAGGAACTCAGAAAAACAGAACAGCTCAAGGCTATTTTGGACTAGAGGCTGAAGATAATGACTTTTTTGGCAAGTCTTGAGGTTATGAGAAGAGAGAGTAAGCTAAATATATAGACGAGATGGAACGAAAAAAAAAAAAAGAAAGCGAACGTAGACAGCAAATATTGGAGCGCAAGCGTAGACGTGCTATGAAGGTAAAGCGTCTTGAGGTAGAGATGGAAAACGCTCGCATTCCAGAACTTACCAGTGGTGCAGAACATGAATCTAAAAATGAGTGACCTGATGCGACCTTTTAAGCTTGAAGAAGACGTTTGGTTTGCTCCTGGTTGCCTTTGAGTGAACATATTTGAAGCAAGTTTTTTTTTTCGGGAAGCATGGCCGCAGCTTTTGCAGCTGGTAACTTGCAATGATATCGCAAATTTTACGGACGTTTTGCTTTACACCTCCATGATTTAAAGGTAGCTGCAGTTGTGGCTGAATTCGTGTAGTTGATGAACATCTTAGCCACCACGAGTTCGTTGCGTGTGGTATAGATGAAGTAATTTTGTATGCAAATAGCGGAAGTTTTGTGGTTTCCGCAGGGTGATTCCACTCACAATAAAAAATTTTCTACCACACTGCGGAATCTGCTATGGAGATAATCGAAAGTCTGAGCGTTGCTCCTATAAATATGTTACATGGCTCGCCCCCTTGTGTAGCTTTTACTAGAAAAGCAATATGGGCTCGTGTCGAATATAAAAATTTTCTTTTGTTGCGGTGTTCCTTGGCGGATGCGCGTCGCAGTGCTCAGTGCGGAAAACAGCTCAGCGCGGAAGGCTGGCTGTGGCGTACCTAAGGCATACACTTCGCCTCTGCAGTACATTGAGCTTTGCTCTTGTATACCTGCGCAGGTTCTCAGCCTAATAGAGGGGCATAGCAGCTATTTGCCTACGCAGATACTTTGCTGGTGCGTTCAGGGTTCTGCACGTGCAGCTTCCAGTGCGAATGCCAAAACGTAGCCACTGCGGTACAAAAGGTCTGTGCCCTGGCATATAGGGCGCCTAATCTCTGTGTACATACCAGATTAATTCACGCTCTCTTGGAATGAGTCCCGGCAAGGCGCTACCCATACATTCTATTCTGGCGATGCCAACCATCCGCGATAAAGTGTCCCGCCGCATCATACGCTAGTATGATGCGGCTGGAGAGTGGTTCAGATGGGACCCATTGATACATTGGATGGTAAGTAAAATGATATTTTGCCCACTATCGTCTCAGGGAAGCCAAATGCGGGATTGATGCGGGCGGCTACCGGGCGGGCCGCCCACCACAAGTCCCTAGAGCCGTCATTTTGCACTTTTGAGGAATCCATTAGAAAAATAATCCAGAGGAAGCCTTAACACTGCTTAGGTGCAGTAGTGAGAACGCATTGCGAGTACAGTCACACCACCTAGTGGCATCGCCCGCCACTATGATAGCAAGCCTTGTCCGCAGTGCCATATGACGTATGGCTATGGTGTATTTACCAGGTAAAATGACGCAGCAGCGCAGGTGGAATTTAATAAGACAAAATTATTCACTGCACAGAGCGAGAATGGGTTGCATTTGCAACTTGAGGAAGACGACGATGATGACTGTACAGCGTGAGAGTCTGTTGCTGCTTTACACGAGTCGTGATCGGCTGTCGCGATTTATTGTTTATGCACAACCTCTTAACACACAAATTAAACATACCTCGCCCTGAAATTCTTAAACAATTGTCGCGCAGGACACATCATTCAAGAAGTAACCTGCTCGAACCCATTTTTGCTAGGACTGACTCTTTCAAGCACAGCTTTTTTCCACGGACCATTTCTGACTGGAACTGTCTTCCTGAGGCCATTCTCCAGTCTTCCAATTTCAATAAAGCTCTAGAGTTACATTTTTTTGAATGATACAGTGTTGTATTTTGACTTGTTCATTTACTCTAATCCCGTGTTTTGATTTTTATTTTTATTTTTTGTTGTTAATGCCTTGTATATCCACTCCTGCCTGGGCCAAAATATTGGCCTGCAGTATTTTGAAATAAATAAATAAATAATACTCTAATGCGCGGGCCAGGGAAGGCGATCGGTCTGTTCCAAGTGACGACAATCTTTCTTTTTTATTGGACGATTCCGCTGACAAGCTTTACCCGCAAATCACGTACGCGCCACTAATGAGCCAAGAAATGCTTGTGCATTTCATTACCCCTTTTTAGTTCCCTTTCCGGATTGTCTTTTATTTAAAGCCAATTCTGGTCAATAATAAATAGTGTTTTACTGGATTCTCTCTAATTTTATTGCACTGCTAATATTTCGAATTTCTGAGTGCAGTCGTGATCTATTCACGTTCTGGTGAATGAAGCACATGGATAGTTAGAAAACGATATATTGTCATGTTCCCACGCCCTCATTAAAACATCTAGAAATTACACAACCTATTCTTTTTTTTTCAGCAAACCACAAGAGACACTAAAAAACTTGTGAGTATATAGACATGCTACTAGAATGGTATTTTAGTTCTCCAAAAGAATTACCTCATAGCGTTGATCCTTAACTTTTTCCAAGAATTACATCAGTATACGGAAAATGTTATGCGAAAGAGTGGCCATAACTTTTATCATAGAGACCTCTAGATTTTATGCCCATGTTTTAAAGAATAAAATACTTTCCTTTGATCATTTGAATAATAATTGCTAAAAAAAGGAATTAATGTTTGTTTCCATGAGAATGTTCACATGGTGAGATGACACCGCCTACCTAAAGTGATATGGCATTTCACTCATATTATTGTCATCAGTGTCGACGCAATCGGCGTAATTAGCGGATTATGCGCTACGCAATCTACCATTTTGCGCACGCTAGGGGCTACGCAGCATGTCAAAAAGTTTCCGCTCGCTGGTGTTTATTCATGAGATTTTGCACAATAGCAGTGATTAAAAGTATATAAGTCGGAAAGCACTAAATCACAAGCATTCCAATGAGAGGTAAAGCCACAGCAGCGCCCCTACGCGTGCTGAATTGTCATTCATGAATAGCAGATAGAGAACTCTAACATGTCAGTGCCGCCTATTGTTATCTGCAGAATGCACAAATTTATACCAATATGACTAGCCCACTGTCAGTCTACACACTTGCCAGAAGCATCTTCCTACCCCTGTGTCGGTTGTGTCAGCAGATTGTCAGCTCTTTCGGTTATTGTCCGTCTGTGAGTGCTCAAATATGAACAGTTCACGCGCATTGCATTCGTGCTCCAACTCCTGAAACTCGAAAAAGTTATGCGAAATAGATACATTATTACGAATATCTTCCTATGCATACTTAGGTGTTTTAGTTTCTAATACAGTTAAGCGCTAAGGCAAAGATAAGAGTGTGACGTATGATATAAACCTGGAACTTTCTGCGGCGAGTGGCGGCAGTGAGCTCAGTCGCATGTGGCAAAACCCGAATGAACCGAACACACTAAAGTTCGCACTAAAGAAGTTCGCAGGGGTCAAGTGGATGCAGCTAGCACAGAACCGGGTTAAGTGGAGAAATATGGGAGAGGCCTTCGCCCTGCAGTGGGTGTAATCAGGCTGATGATGATGATGATGATGATGATGATGATGATGATGATGATGATGATGATGATGATGATGACTAGGAACCTCATATTATGAGACGGGTCATGTGTGTTGCTGTGCGATTCTAGCTGACTATTTTCGATGAAGGCAGAGGGCGTCCGTTACAGTTTGGCTTTCTTCGTCTTATGTCTTGTCACAGCAATAACTTAACAAAATATCGCTGTCACTTCCAGATGCATGAATATTCAAGTAGTAGAGGTGGGAAACAGCAGACTACTTTAGACGTGCTACACATTCGATCAAAACCTGCACTTCCTGAATGAACAGTGCGCTCGAGATGAAACAGCTGATAGGGGTTTCAGAAGCAAAATTAGTTTTATGAACGTCGTCATTGCACTAGGTACTTGTCAAAAGGTTTCAGTATTCGCTAAATAACTCTTGTCATTAGAAACTGCAAACAAAATCCTTCAAATGAATTGTCATGAACGGCAATGCTGTCTTAAAGGAGAGGCATTAGATGGATATTCATCATGTGGGAATAGCAATATATCTTGCCTACCTGAGATTCGTAGTCACTGGCACTACAATCATGTATACTGCCACCTTGACATGACTCCCTTGGAGAATTGCGCGTGCTGTGTAGCACATATCTATGTCATTCATGTCATTCATAGTCTTCCTGTGTACCTAGCTCTCCGAAACCTACTGCACTAAAGGGCGAACACTTCTTCCTGCGCAAACAAGATAGCAATGAAGTCATATAACGCTGTTATGCTATTACAGTACGAGATAACTTGGTAGCGTCCGAATGGTATTGGCCTCCTGGAGCATGGATTTCCTATCTCCAGTAAGCCACTGGCCGTGACCTATCTTCGTAGAATATACTCTCTTAACATTTGCACGCCGCAGCCAAGGCGTGAGTTATTGCTTTGATTCACGAAATTCCTCAAATTTCAAACCTCCCGAGCTGCACTAGTACTGCAATGGTGAGGAATGCGCAAACATAAGCATCACTTTGAGATGCAGTGAACCTGAATATGGCCGTCGTAGTGCGCCAGCATCAGTCTCGCCTACCAAACATGCATTTGCACTTTTTGTATGACTAGATAGACGATAATTCACATCTGCAGGGACTACGTCGCGGGCTTGGTGAGGTCAGAGTTAAGGTGAGAGTCCTCTTGGTTTCGTATTCTGTGGTTCTAGAAGTTTGTCGGGATGGATTTGCACAGATAGGAGCATTGGATTACACCAGCCCAGTGTTGTCCGTAGAGCAGGAGACGCTCCGAAGCTCGTATTGAAGAGATGGTTGAGGAGATTTTTTTTGTTCTACTCACAGAGTACCAGTCAAACATTATTGCATCTGGCAAAGATTTCTTCTTCCGTGCATCATCACAATATTTGTGGAATGTAACAATGGCACAGCACTGAAATAAATATTCCTTGAAAATCGAAGCCTGCCGTGGTAATTGAAACAGATTCCCAACTGTGAGTTATACATACTGATTTGTTTAAAAGGTGCCTAGACGTAAAATCGAAATAATCCCTTATAACAAAGACAAGATGATTGCAAACTAAACCTTACGCCATTTACCACCCACTAAGGTCTTCCTTAGCTCATTTGAAACAAAGTAAACCTTTCAAACCTGCAAGCGACTTTAGACCTATCTTTAAAACTCATCTTTAGAGGCAGCCTATATTCTCAGCATTTCTCTGGATGGGCAGAATCTGACAAGCAATCTTCGCATCTCTCCACCGAGCGCAATAGGCGATGGGCACAGCTATTATAATATGACTGCGCGAATGTACGTTTCAGCCATCGCTCAAATAAAATCACGCCATCTGTGTGCCAGACCGTTTCGCAACAAGATGCTCGTAGCGCTTAAAGTTTTGCGTTCAATACAAACCGCGCTATCTCATCAGGCAGTCGTAGGGCACGTTCACGGCAAAATAGAAAACAATATATTTAAAATTTATTCGGAAACGCAGTCAGTGCACACCTGGATCGTGCGTTATGAAAGTCACAAATATACTTGCATAATTACTCTTCTCTCTGCAAAGTAAAGAGGTGCAAATTGTAAGAAAGATGTCCTCGCGTGAGTTAAACTTTGTCACAGACCAAAGCATATTAAACGACGCTCAACTACTGATGACCCTTGAGTTACTTTACGCAAACCAATCAAACTGTAAGGCATGATAGCAGTACAATTTGTCATCTTAAAACCGCTCTTTCATTCATCTTATGCGGCCTCTAGAACTACGGCAGATACCCAGTTTAGAGAGATTCAGAGCATCATGCATAATGCCTCTTTTCAGTGTTTGGTGCTATGTTGTCTTGATCGAGAAAACCCATTCTTACGAATATCTTTCAGTTATTGCCCCCGCGTACTTCCAATGATCTTTATATTTCTTCCAGGGAAACAAACATAACCATCACTGTACGTAATATAACTCGCCCGTACCTTCAAATCAACTCCAGTAATGGTGAGTGTCCTCTCTTGTAAAAACCAGATAATTCAAAGTATTCTTTATTCAGGGACAATCTCCTGTTCATCTCATGTTATGTTCTATACATTCTCTCAGATGACGGCCGTAATCCGCAAGGAATACAATGAAGCTGTTCATAAAAAGCATTAAGTGTTATCCTTCATCGAATAATAATAGCTTTATAAAACATTTATTTGGAAAAACGGTTTATGGGTTAAGGGAGGAACAAAGAAAAAATATTGCAGTAGCTATTGAATCAGACATGCAAGGCCATCATTAATCTACAGAGTGCTGCTGCTCCCTGCCCGAAAACAAGAGATAAGGCGCAAAAAATAAATACAACTGTCTTAAACTATGTTGAATCGTTCATGTGTGATTGCCATATTCCTGGACACATTTGTAAGGCGAAACCATTTAATACCTCATCGTTGTCGACAGAAGGTTGTCAGCAGAAATCTCACGCTTTCTAGACAAGAGGTAAACATAGATTGAAAACCTTGCTTCCACCGGGAATCGAAACTCCATTACTTGAATCCCAAGCTCAGCACCTTACTATCTGCGCCACGCCCAGGATTTGTTTCTTTATTGCCAGGTTTTGGCACATGACAAGCACAAAAGGAAACTAAGATTAAAATATGAAACAAGACACAGAAGTAGCTTACGGGGGTCTCGGTTTTGGCAGTCTTAAAGCCATAGGTGGCGTAAGAGGGTTCTAGCCCAGCTTTAGCTTTCGCTCTTGATCACATTCTACGTGACGCTGGCGGTAACACGGACGCTCCACGTCCACCGCTATGGTTGAGTGTGGTGCTGGTGAACACTGCCAAGGTTTGTATACCGGATACATTAATACTCAAGAAAGTAGAAGGTGGGACAACGGCCGATGTAGCTCAGTTGGAAGAGCACCGGATGCGTTATTCGGAGGTCGTGGGTTCGGCTCCCACCATCGGCGCGTTGTTTTTCCTTCTACTTTGTGTTTAATTATCTTTCCCCTAAAACGATTACATTACTCATTTATTTGATTACCAAAGTAAAAAATTTAAAAAAGACAAAGTAATCGCTAATAGAATCAGGACAACCTTAGACTGCAATAAAGCAAAGGATCAAGCAGGTTTTCAGAAATGATACTCTACTATCCATCATATCCATACCATAAATCAGGTGATAGAAAAATGCTCGGAAAATAACCAGACCTTACACATAGCATTCATTGATTACGAAAAAGCATTTGACTCAATTTAAACCTCAGCGGTGAAGCAGGCATTGCGAAATCAGGGGGTGGACGAGCTGTACGTGAAAGTGCTGGAAGATATATATAGTGGCTGCACAGCAACCATATTCTGCATAAAGTAACAAAATTCCCTTAAAGAAAGGTGTTAGGCAAGGAGACACAATCTCCCCAGTACTATTCACAGCTTGCTAAGAGGAAGTATTCAGAGACTTGGAATGGGAGCAGTTAGGGATAAGGGTAGATGGAGAATACCTCAGTAATGTGCTATTTGCTGATGACATTGCCTTGCTAAGCAACTCGGGGGATGAACTGCAAATAATGATTGATGACCTAGACAGAAAAAGTAGAAAGGTAGGCTTGAAAATCAATGTGCAGAAGACTAAGGTAATGTTCAACAGCCTCGGGAAGGAACAGCAGTTTACATTAGGTAGCGAAGTACTGTAAATAGCAGGCGAATATGTCTACTTATGACAGGTAGTAACCGCAGATCCAGACCATGAAAAGAAAATAACAAGAAGAATAAGATTGGGATGGAGCGCATTTGGCAAGCACTCGCAGATTATGACTAGCAGCTTACCGGTATCGCTCAAGAGGAAAGTATACAACAGTTGCATCTTACCTGACTCACCTATGGGGCTGAAACGTGGAGGCTAACCAAGAGAGTTCTACTTAAGTTGAGGACAACCCGGAGGGCTATGGAACGAAAAATAGTAGGGGTTACATTAAGAGATAGGAAGCGTGCAGAGTGGGTCAGAGAAATAACTCAAGTTACCGACATTCTAGTGGAAATTAAGAAGAAGAAATGGGCATTGGCAGGACATGTAGTGCGAAGAGAGGATAACCGATGGTCGCTCAGGGTAACAAACTGTATTTCGAGGGAAGGAAAGCTTAGCAGGGAGCGGCAGAAAGTTCGGTGGGCGGATGAGGTTAAGAAGTTTGCAGGGGTCAAGTGGACGCAGCTCGCACAGAACCGGGTTAAGGGGAGAAATTTGGGAGAGGCCTTCGCCCTGCAGTGGGTGTAGTCAGGCTGATGATGATGATGACGAAAATAAAATCCCCAATGCTTTCCTTGGTCTCGCCGACTGTTGGCTTCTTTCCTTCATGTATTATAACGAGCACCCTCATTTCCCCCTG
>JAJIZL010000049.1:404585-415452 GCA_023969395.1 Amblyomma maculatum | reverse complement strand
GAGAAAGGCAGGGCTCCTGCCGAAACGTCGACCACAAATAAACTTGGAAACAGTATGAAGCAATTTTTCACTTGTATATATATATATATATATGGTCTATATACATGTTCTATATGTTCTATTATATGCGATATAAAAGTGAAAACTGAAAAAAAAAATGTTATCTCAAACGCTCGCAAACTGGCATGTGAACCGAGACAAGAACTGCACACGGACGCGTCCAGTGGGTACAGAAATTCGGACATGAAAAAACTTGAACACCCCTCAAGAAACACTACCCCTTTATAAAATTCGATTGCTTTACTCCAGCACGTCAGACAGGTTTAACTACGAAAATGGGCTCGAGGTGAATCAGGCAATTAAACAAGCTGTAGCGGTTCAACTTCCCTTGAACCAAGTTTAACGAGCATTACAATCGGCCCCAGTTGCTGTCGCGGCTGCTGCTTCGATTCTTGCTCGCTTTCGAGTTGTAGAAGCTTCTAGGCAATTGGCTAATTGGTTTCACGTTGTTAGATGGTCTCGGCAGCCTCTCTGACATGACGGCGGTCTCTGTTTTAGAGGGACTGTATGTTTACGGCGTATTTGCTAGGGTAAGGGAAGGAGCGGCTCCAATAAAACGTCCTAAAGACAGTGATGTTCACTGCTGAGCGTGGCAAAGCGTTTTGTATTTAGATCTTGGTGAAGACGACAACGTTTATTGCACAGCAGGAGATTGTGTTCTAGGCTTACGCGAGGCGTGACTGGATCTGATGATGGCAGAGGAGCTTCGTGCTTGTGCGAGAATGAAACGACAAGGTTCGCTGCACTGCGTGGTCAGAACTGCACCAATTGTTTACTTATACATTTTGCATCGGAGGAGCAGAACTAACGCTCTAAAACTTATTTTTAATTGGTGTTAAAATTGCCACAGTGAAATGTCTAAGCAACCACTCGCATTAATTTAGGTTAAGCAACCCATGTACCACATATTGGGTCAGGAAGTTGGGGCCCCGGTAGGTCCGATCGGGGATTTGCGGGCCAGCCCCGGGGGGATCAGTGCATACCAGCTCCAGGGGCTCAGTGCGGGTCAGGCCATTTGAGCTCAATGCGGGGCGTCTACGTGGGTAGACGTCCTGAATGGGCTAAAAACACGTTGTGATGGGCAGCATTTCGTCCCGATGAAGGCATCGCTTATAGGGTTACCCCGAATCAACACTTGCCAAATGTGAACGACCCGCTAATTTCCCACGATGGTCCTACTTCGATCAAATTTGAGCAGCCATCATGGGCAATGATTTACTTTAGGTTTCGGTCTGTCCAAATAATAGCGGCATGGTACCACTGCAGGTTCTACAGGGGCAAGTAAAAATGGTCTTTCTCGTGTTATCTCCATATTGGTCCGATGAAGATAATTGATAGCTAGCCCTACTCCGAATTATTCAACTGAGTTTTTACGGCCATAATTATGCAGATATTTCATACGTGTGTTACCTTTCTAAGTTGCTACCATATAAAATTTCACAATTTCTTATGATCAATAAAAGATTATGTTGTATGGAGTGTTGTAGGGTGTCCAGAGCGACCATTAAGAAGAAACCATAACCTGTGCGTGTTGTGCTATCACTTCAGCACACATAAGAGGAGGGCGAGAACCCTAAGACGGAAACTTTTTCTAACCTACTAAATATGCTTATTATTGTTATACGAATCATTTATAATACCAATTTATGGCATCGTGTTATACAAATAAAAGATGGAACGCGTGCACTATAGCACACTGGCACTGAGTGGATTCAGACCCGCAACAGCCGATGTAGGATCCTCAGCTGCTTACATTCAGCAGCCCTATTTGGGCTATCGCTATTTTCGCGAAAACAGCCAGTATTCGGCTTGCGTCTGCCCTCATTCGTAGCAATTCTAACGGACGCAGGTAATATGCAGACGCACAAGTTTCTATACCCGCTAAAGCCGATGTGTGACCTTAGGCCGTTTTGTTTGGTGAGCCCCAACTGTCTCGGGCGTTCGTTTGGCACGTGCAAAAGCCCAGTTGCTTTTGCACGTGCCTTCAGGTCGAGTACAAGGGACCACGTGGGGTACCAAGCCGGCTCGCTTATCTTTCAGCCCTTATTGCGTCCGATGTGGTGCTTAAAGCGGTTAGCTCAGCTGGCCTGATTTCGGTTTCAAGGGAGTTCGTCAAAATTTAGCTTTTGTTCATATTCCACCTGCCCTCAAGTAACCTACAACAGACGGAATGGGGCAGAATTCGGGTACCCCACAAGTTCTTCCTACTGTGGCCAAAGCAGGGCCCCGAGCAATTTTATGTTGGCGGGCACGTCTCGAATTTACAGGGCTTTTCATATAAAATCAATATTTAGGTTGTATCTGCCCTCAAGTATCCGACAGGGGACCCTTTAGTCCAGAATCTAAGAATGTGCTCTGCGTTAGCTAGTACTACACCAATATGAAGACCATACAGCAGAACCTGGGGCAAGCCCACAGCTTAACCTCGTCGGGGAGCGCTGCATGCATTTTATGATGGTTGAACCAGCTCCACTAGCCTTCATGAGACCCATAGAGGCCTTACACTCCATGCTTGCTGTGAAGTACAGGTGAAGTACACTAGAGTGACGGATCACTGTTAAGTGCCTTGCATAGCCGAAAAGAAAAGTTGATAAACGGTTTGTTTGGTCTGGTTCTTCAAGAAAATTCCGGGCGTTTGCATACAAGACACATTACACAGCCACTAAATGTTAGGCGTTGCAATCTCTAAGATTTCAGGTCTGTTGTTTCAAAAGCGATTGATTGGTGACTTTACACTTTAATAAAACATTATCTGTGTACACCATTAGCAAGTTTTACACAGATCCTAATGTTTTATGCCTGCTGAAAATAGATACAGGATGAATACGTCTGACAGGTAGACATAAAAATTCAGTAGCTTGTTATCCTGGGAATTTTGTACGTCAAACAATAATGCAGCGGTGCCCATCAAACTCACTTTGTTTGAAAAAGTGCGACATGTCTAAATGTGCTTACAGTTTTCAATGCTAGGCTCTTGCAAACACCTCAAAAGCACTTTCAAGTATTTCAGCTAGTCCGTCGAAAGGAGGTTTCGCTTGATTGCGGCACCGGACAGCACGGGTGAACCGGTCTTGGTTCCAGAACGCCGAGTTATTTTTTAAACGAAAACCGATCTTCGATGTAAGGTAGATGTGGTGGTGCTTACGCCGCCAGTCTAGGCCGTGCTTGGTTGGAGTGATTAGGCTTAATGCCCTTAACGGTACAATAAAATAATAGATTCAAAAGCAGGATTTTGATTTTTTTAATGTATCTGTGAACTTGGCCCTTGGTGCAGAGCAAGTATGAGCATAGTAGACCAGACTGAAAAATAAAAAATTGTTATTTCACGAGCGATGTATTTTTAATATAACTCGAAACATATGTAGGCACGAATTAAGAGTGCTTGCAAAGCAGCAATTGTAAGCACGTACTATGCGCGAAGAGATTATGGCAAGTTGCAATGTCTTCGCTTTTTAGGCTGACCAGAGGGTGGGCTCGAGATCTAGGGGCACCAATTTATTACCGACCAATCATCTAATTCCCCGAGTAACAGAAGGTAGGAAAATTATGATGCGAAATCTAATATTTCTGTGGTCTTCATTAAGATGTTCTATATCTTTGGAATTAAAGGAGACAAATTGACGTAGTCGATAAAGTGTTTGTTCCAGGGCGCTTCGGTTGGTATTACATGCGGTTAGTATTCTCAATAAGACAATCAATCGACAACTCTCGAAATCGTAACCAATGGTCGTTCACATATACTAAAACATCCCCATGCTGATTACAGTTTGTAAGGATAAGCGTGAACAAATGTCTCTAATTGAATGCCTTCCTTCTTTCCTTTGCCACTTCGAACCGGACATATCTGCAGAGAAATTAGCATGACCTCATATTCTCCATAATTGAAGGCATAAATTGAGCTGGACTGATAACAATTTTCGATAAGAGAGCACATAATGTTTAGAGAAATGATTAGTTCCCACAGACGTATTTCTTTGAATTTGTGGCTTTTTATTTCGTTGCAAAACATCAAAAGCAATTGTCGTTTAAAATCATTTCGTTTTTCTTTTTACAGGAGCGCTTCCACAGTTCTGGAATGAACCTCAATATATAAGATATGCCAAGGTTACTAACTGCATCATCTTGACACATCCAAGATTAACTGGTGAGATGATGGGAGCAGTTTTAAGCGCCGTCAGCATCAACAGCTCGATTATTGATGGTGATATACCCGCTGCAGGGCAAATATCTCTTCCACAAACCTCCATTTATGGCCGTCCTATATTGGTTGCATACCTAGAAATTTAAATCCAATCCGCGCACCAAAATGACTGCCGCCGACTGCTGGGCTATACTTTACTCAGAATTCCATTTTGTTACGAGATGCGATTATTTATCGGCTGTCCTTCTCATACACGTAATGCGCAGCTCCTATTATCTTGTTGACTTCGAAACAATGTAAATGTATACAGTTAGTTTTCATACTCATTCGGCATGCTTTGCGCTTCTCAATGTTAAACGTCGTTTTCCATAGCATAGACGTTACTGCAAATTTATTGAAATGATTATTCCTAAAGTTCTTTAATGAGAATGCGTAGTTTCGACCAATTTCGCGGAGAAACCTCAATAGACATAAGTAAAACATGCAGGCATGCGCTAAACACTGTTCAAGAGCTTAAATAGGGAAGGCTAATGCATTGGGCGGCTGCTCTTACCGCATCCTCACAGTCATTCCGAGTATCATCATTGTCATCCTTATCACTACGGCTACTTTCATAATTATCAACCAAAAACTGTGACCATCTTTGCGATGAGCATTATTATCATGTACACTAACTGTAGTGTCTTCATCAATCCTGCTGCAATCATTATCATTATCAATAACTAAATCTTTATATTGTCAACGCTACTGTAAGGCCGCGGTGGTCCTTTCTTTAATGTTTCGGCGCGCGCGCTGCAGAAAACGGCGATGGAATTTTCTACAAGCTGCGAGAACGCAACGCGGCCGATTACGTAATCTCAGCCACCACGCTGCGCCTCTTCGCCCTTGTAGTCATGGCCAGAGTCACGCGTGTATTCCCCCGCACGGTACAGGCCCTCCTCCTCGCTTCGCGCGGGAAGGCCGCGCGTGCTAACCATGTTCGAGTAAATTCGAGTCCTCTCCAGAGGGCCAGGGAGGGAGACATAGCTTTGGCAGCGCTAAGTTGTTTTCCGTTCCTCCACCGCGCCTAGAAGCTTCTGCGCTGGCTATTTAAGAGCGCGCCGCGCAGCCATCGACGGTTCTGGTTCTGATTCAATTCTCGCTCGGAGAAGACAGCGTAGCATGCAGGCCCCGACTGAGAAGTCGTAAAAAGAGCTATGCGCTCGTTTTGCAGTTAGATTTTCGCTCAGTCTCGTTTGTAAAGTGTGTCGCCTCTCTGTCTCGTGTAAATAAGTTTGCTGTATCTTGTGTTTGTGTCGTATAAAGTTTTTTCGTTTTGTTACAGCAAGTTCGTCGTCCTACGTCTTATTGTGCGTTTGTGTGTGCACTACACGTCTCCTGCCGAATCGAGGAGCACCTTGGATAGGTGCTGGAAGATTTGAATAAGAAGAACCTGACGTTTACTTGCGCAGCCGGCAGGACGATTCGGCAACTGCAGCACTGCGCAAGCCCAGCCCGTTACTCGAGCCGTCGCAACGTTATCGGCGCTCACCGAAGTCTGCCGGCCGTTCAAGGTGCAAGAGCTTCGCCGCGTGCAAGGACCTAGGGACACCAAGAGGAGACGGCCAGAGGCAGCGGCGAGTGGGAGCGCCCACCAGCGAGGAGCGACGTGGCAAGGAGGGAGCAACCGTTGTCAAGTGCTGAGATCTTCCGGTCGTTCGGGGTAGGAACTTCATCGACGCGTGCAAGGACCCAGGGATCCCTAGCGGTGACCGTCAGAGGCAGCAACGATCGGAAGTGGCCCACCGCGAGGAGCGACGCGGCGAGGAAGGCGCAACCGTTGCTCAGGTGAGCGGGATTTCTTGCGTCCGTTGGTGTGCGTGGCTCAGGCATTAGGAGCAGGAGGTGCGCAGTGTCGACGTGTAGTTAGTTCGATTAGTAAACATGAACACCAGAAAGTCAGTGTTTTCCGGATGGACCAGAGTATCCGTAAGAGTCCCCGTAGCCTGACTGAGACGGAAGGATTGCGTAGCAAAGACAAAAGGTAAGGACGTAGTGAAGCGTCGAGAGACAGAAGCGAAAATAGAACTGAATTAGAAATCAGAAAAATAGAGATAGCAGCTAAGTTGGAAATCGCAAAGATGGAGGCAGAATTGAAAAAGTATGAACTGGAAACTCAAAAAGCGATAGCTGAAGCTCGAAAGGTACGAGCAGAGGTCCAGTTATTAGAAATAAGACAAATGCCCCTCGGATGCCAAACCGGAACAGGTATTCAAGCAGAAGAAACTAAAAAGAACCCTTCGAAAGAGCGGCCCCGAACAGCGCTTACCGAACTTGCAGAAGGTGTGTCAGGTAACGCGAGCATAGATCCGGCGTAGACGACCTTCGCCGAGGAGAGCAATTCAGTCGGCATGAACGGCGCATCGCCGGCTAAGCAAGTAAATAACGTCAAAACAACTGCGGAAGCCGTAGCGATAGAAGTGCCCACGTGCGCTCAGATTACCGAAGGCGTCAGCGTTCAGCCAGGTGCACGGGAAGACGCGCGGCAGCAGGAGACCGAACTCAAACCCGCTGTAGACGAGGTAATCGAAGAGCCTAAATTTGCGGCGTATTTGCAAACTGATCCTTCCGCGTTAAATGCAGCAAATGCGGGGGAAACAGTGACACCGGGCGCGAGCGTTTGCAAAGAACAGGGCGCCACAGTTGATTCAGTGACAACGGTCGCGAGCGAGGCGATCGTCGAGACCCACGATCCTACGTTGACCGCTGCAGATGCTGTTTGTAGGGCAGAAGTACTAGCAGCTGTCGCAAGCATCAAAGTCAGCACCATGATAGGCACGGAATTCACCACCGCTCGCAACTGTGAACCAAAAACACGTCACGATGTAGCGAGCACCCTAATGCGAAGATGAGCTTGGTAGCATGAGCGAAAATCCAAGAGAGTCACAGGATACGTCCCATCCCTCTGGCTCTAAAGAACAGGGCATCTTCGCTGGAGGTTTATCGACAACACCGCAAGTCGAGACCGCCGCGATGAACCTCGACACGCCGGCTACGAACCCGTTGACCGCAGAAGATGCGGTATGTAGGAGAGCGATCTCATCAGCGGCTGTAAATATTAAGGTCAGTGCCATGACAGGCGCTGAATCGACCGCCACTTTCACTCGTGAACCTGAGACGCTCAGTGAAGCGATGAGTCCCCCATTCGAAGGCGAGTGTTTAGCATGCTGCATTTGTGCAGACCTACACGAGCCGCATGATGCCGCGCCCCTCCCTAGCTCTAACGAGTGGCGAGATGAAACAAATTCTCCACTGGAGCCTGAGCAGCGTAGCGCCGGCGGGCGTGGGCGGTCCTGCTCGCCTGTGCATGAAAGTGTGCGCGCTCGTGAGCATGGAGTGACAAGCGAAGCGCGCAAAGAACACTTGCTGGACTTGACCACATATGATGTGTGTGGACCTCCAGGATCTGGGACCTATAGTGAACGCTTTGCATGCTATGCAGTGACTGTGCGCGAGAGAAGCGTTTTTGAACTTCGTGCTTCTGAACTTCGTGCGCCAGGAACTGCGACTGCCTTTTTGATGTCATGCATGCCGCGGGTCAAGTGGATGCAGCTAGCACAGAACCGGGTTAAGTGGAGAAATATGGGTGAGGCCTTCGCCCTGCAGTGGATATAGTCAGGCTGATGATGATGATGCCGCGAAGCGACTATGAACAGAAAGTGTGCATGTAGACCGTGTGCCAGCGGACGAAGGGCCGCGGCCTTTAGTATGTATTCGGTTTGGCTGGGCAAAAAAGCCCAGCAATCCTCTTATGGTGGGGCGTGTAAGGCCGCGGTGGTCCTTTCTTTAATGTTTCGACGCGTGCGCCGCAGAAAACGGCGATGGAATTTTCTACAAGCTGCGAGAATGCGACGCGGCCGATTACGTAATCTCGTCCACCGCGCTGCGCCTCCTCGCCCTCGTCGTCATGGGCAGAGTCACGCGTGCATTCTCCTGCACGGTGCCGGCCCTCCTCCTCGCTTCGCGCGGGAAGGCCGCGCGTGCTAACCATGTTCGAGTAAATTCGGGTCCTCTCCAGAGGGCCAAGGGGGGAAGACATAGCTTTGGCAGCGCTAAGCTGTTTTCCGTTCCTCCTCCGCGCCTAGAAGCTTCTGCGCTGGCTGCTTAATAGCGCGCCGCGCAGCCATCGACGGTTCTGGTTCTGATTCTGATTCAATTCTCGCTCGGAGAAGACAGCGTAGCAGGCAGGCCCCGACTGAGAAGTCGTAAAAAGAGCTATGCGCTCGTTTTGCAGTTAGTTTTTCGCTCAGTCTCGTTTGTAAAGTGTGTTGCCTCTCTGTCTCGTGTAAATAAGTTTTGTGTATTTTGTGTTTGTGTCGAAAAAAGTTAATTTTCGTTTTGTTACGGCAAGTTCGTCGTCCTACGTCTCATTGTGCGTTTGTGTGTGAACTACACGTCGCCTGCCGAATCGAGGAGCACCTTGGAGAAGTGTGGAAGATTTGAAGAACAAGAAGAACCGTGACGTTTACTGCTACTATCTTCCTCACGCTAGACGAGGAGGCTTGCAATCTGCTCCTCAGAAGCGCGGCATGGAGTAGTGAATTTTATGCTCGGCTGCGGAGTGGTAGGCTAGTGGTTCAATTCCCTGTAGAGGCGGAATTTTCTTGTCTCATTTCACGAAATCACTTCAAGCGGACTTTTCTTGTAAACTCTTCCTGCGTAAATTCAAACAGCCCATAGATCAAGAAAGAATTTGGTCTTAGTACGTATGGTTCAAAGCTCAGCATTTAATTCTGTGGTGCAAAAAGTATCAGTAAAAGCTTTTGTGCCACACATACTGCAGTGAAACCTTGTAATCAGCATTTACGAAGGAAAAGATTAGCTAAACTTCTTCGCAAACTGCGTTTCTCGACATTTGCATTCACAGAGCTGGCATCGTAACTTAAACTTAAATTTAAAACGTATCCCGGACCACCTCCTGGAATGTAGTAAAGGCCAGTGACGACCCGGAGGCGCAATTCGAAGCCGTGGCATGGGCCTGTGCCTCCGGGATCTTTTTCGCATCAGAGGCATGTGCTGACCACCTTCCCAAACCGCACCTTCCCTGTCTAGAATAAAATTGTACTTTATTCATGCTTTAACAATAAGATACCAAAGAATACATTCTGAAACATTTCCTCTATATTGCCCTGTTTATTGTACCAAGCATTGTCAATAGGACCAATTCCTAATGACTGGTGTACAGCACAATGTACCACCTATATTTATTTCAGGTGAACGTTCCTCCCCACTAAACGTTCCTCCCCTCGAAAACGTGTATTGCTTATTCAAATACAAGTAATAAATGCCTTGTAGAGCACACATTATTTTCAAACATGAACATGATTCCCCAAAGGTTTTTCATGTGAAGCAGAACTACCTAGCTTAAAAGATATCGATTGGGTCGTTCCTAAGAAATTGTACTTAAATTATCATAGGTAAGTGTCCTTCCTGATGTACCTGTCTGGATTAGCGGCTTTCTTCACTTACGACTCATTTTCGCTCATTGATCATTTCAACCATTTTTGCGGTTGTGTTATTCTGCATAGCAATGAAGCGCGCTTATTTCATTCCTTTTTCTAATCTATGGCCACCATTTAGATGCCTGCGTAACATCATGTGTTCATCTTTCCTAGCACAACTGAGTAGCTTACCGTAACATTAATAATGATATTTACCTCAAATCTCTAATATCTGTCCCGAACGTAATAAATTCGACGTGCGTAATGCAGTTAGGGATCTTAAAAGTTTCTGAAAAGAAATATTTTTTTCACACGATGGGCTCCAGGTGGCACATGCGCTCGGCCCAACACTGGAAATTTATTGGCGATGCCTGGTCCGACAGTGGCCAGTCTAGCCAATGCGGCTATCAATAATGCTACACCCTTGAGATAACCCAAGTTGGCGAAACAAGCCAGAGAATAACCAGTCTCTTGAGATAACATTGACCACTCTTGACCCAGTGAGTTACATGCTCTCCCTTGTTGACATTCAGCTGGCTAAAAGCGCAATAATGACCTTGCATATAAAAGTCCTTGCAAACATCGTATACACCATTATACATGCTGCTAAAGATTGCCCGGTCATATGTAATGTCTTGACAGTATTCCAAACATCATGACATGCATTGGTAAATTTTATCCTGCCAGTAAAGATAGCTTGTCGCCTTTGAATATATCTTGGCAGATATTGGTCAATATCATCACGTCGATCTTAGCGACTTCCCAATTTTGTATACTGCTTCGGTTCCAATGGTCGATATTGCCCATTAGGTTGTGGCGACTGGCTAACATTGCACTATCATGGCATACATTGGTCGATATTGTCCTGTAAGTATTTATGGGTTGTCAAACTCTAATAGATCTTGGTGTACATTGGACAATAATCTCCCGCCACTCCTAACGGCTTCCCATTGTTGTCTATATCTGCAGTTACAGTGGTTGATGATGGCATACATTGGTAAATGTTGTATTGCCAGCGTAGACGGCTTGTGGACATTGATTATATCTTGGTATACATGATTCATTATCATCCCTCCACTCTTAGTGGCTTTCCAACATTATATATATATATATATATATATATATATATACATACATACATATATATATATATATATATATATATATATATATATATATATATATA
>JAJIZL010000049.1:183053-399515 GCA_023969395.1 Amblyomma maculatum | reverse complement strand
TGTGTGTGTGTGTGTGTGTGTGTGTGTGTGTGTGTGTGTACGCGAAAACCACCTGCAGGAATGCTATCTCAATCCTTTGTTTGGCGCATGATGACATTAAGTGCATCTGCATCAAAACACAAATGAAAATAGTCACCTAGACATAAAAAATAATTTAGCCATTATCAAACTAGTTGAACGCAAAGAACGTCAACAAGCTTGGCTGCGCTATGATGGGTGGCCGATCAGCCTAGCCAGATACTAGTAGCTGAAAGCCAGTGAGTAAGCTTGGTTAAAAAAATTGGATAGCCAGTGAGAGCTGCTGGATGGCCAATGTTTAACAGCCAGTTGGTAAACTTGGGTAGAAGGTACCGGGGAGTCGTTGATTGAGGCTGTATACCAATAAGATAGTATGACAATAGTGGCCGAAATGGGAAAGTCAGTCCAGTATAATACCTAATTTTTTGGATCGAGTAGCGCCCCAATGAATTGTCATTATTGTCCCCTATATTGGGCCTGGTTTCCCCCAATATTTGGCTGATGGAGGCCGATTGACGGCGCGCTACTTGGATGCAGCAAGACATCTAAGCACTTATACTCTTAATCACAATCCAATGTAACTAATAATAACACCCAACAAATATTATTAAGAATCTTTAGGTGCACCTTCAGTTTAACTTAACATAGCATACCCATATCGACATTGCTGAATCGTTTTATTATTAGAGACTACTCACTCTTCACAACCGCTACAGTAATATTTAAAATTTTGTCAAACAGCGTGAATGTCACACTGTCCTAAACTTGCTCGTTTACACTTTTTCCTGCCCTTTATTACAATCTATTTAGATTTCATTATTTGCCGTGTCATACCATATCACCCTTACACAAGCATTTTATTTTAGGGTTTAACGTGTGAAGCGTTATTCTTCCTCTTATGCAAGTTGTTTTGTTCCTCGTAATGTAAATCAATGGGATAACCTTCCATGGGACATCGCGGCAGAAGCCGACATCAAAAATTAGAAGAGCTACTTCGCTGTGATGGAAATGTACAGCCTATTTTGTTTTAGTGCGTAGCATTAATAGCCGCAATAACAGATTTCGCCGATGTCTGTCCGAAGCCGTTCACTCTCTCTCTCTCTCTCTCTTCGTGAACTTGAAGTGTAGAAAGAGAAATTGGCGACGCGTGCCTCACGCGGCTCAGCATTGAGGAGGCGGAGCCACTTGAAGAGGAGGAAGGGAAAGTGGCAACGACCGCATCACGCGACTAAGCACAGATGGGGCGGAGCGGCAGCATAGATGCCGCCACTGAGAGAGTAAGACAATGAGAGAGGGGCGTGTCAGTTGCAGACGTGGCGGCAATCACAGGGCAGCGTTTCACAAGCTTGTGTTACTCCGGAGGGAGCAGTCGTATATTGCTAGCGCGTCCTCAACTTCGGCATTTCTCCCCTGGCATCAGTCATTCGTCAGCCTTCACGGACAGTGGACGTGCACGCTCGGTGATCCCTGGACCTCGGCTCCAAGCCGCTCGCCGCGTCGTGAAGTTGCTCGAGCTTGCCTCCGCGCCTTAACTGGCGCTCGCCTCTCCCCCTATGATCCCTACACCTTTTGGCCGCAGAGAAGTGCATTTTAAAGAGGTTCTTTGTGCCTGTTTTTGTTCATTTCTGAAGATGGTGTAAGGAAAACTGAGAATGTGGCTGCGCCGCGCGTTTGCTTCGCGTCGCAGTGGATGAAGCCGCGCCGTCAGGCACTGCGGCGCAGGTTCGCCGTGCTTGACGTACTGCTGTACAACGGTTAAGCAGTGCTACGCACCTAGTTGGCACTTGATACACTATGTAAATTCGCCGCGTTCTTTTCTTTATTATTTCCTCGTTTTTATGTTATGGCGACGATTTAATGTTTCCTGTTGTAAAATATATCGCGAATATTGACATCATTGTATTCTTCCACCACCCCATGTAGTAACCTCGTGTGAAGGTCATTCAAAGGCGAACTGAATAAAAAACTGAGCATTCTCAGGCGCGTACACTATTTGTGTATTTGTGCTCTTTCTGTCTTTTTGCCTGAGGCCTATTTCTTGTATAATACCGGAAATAAAATTTTCAAATAATATGTTAATAAAATGACGATAAAGGTGAGTAAACCGCGCAATAAAATGGCGGTTAAACACTCTTTAATACGAATTTACATATAGGAACTTGTGATCATTGCAGAAGCACCGTTCCGTTGCCTAGAGAGCCCTTGAGGTGAAGCTCAAATGATGACAGCCCACTAAGGAAGGGGCAACTAAAGCACCTGGAGAAATACCGATTTTTATATCCATGACTTACAATATAATTTGCGTTATCCGAAAGAAGCGCCTGATTTCAATAATGATCTAGTTCCGTCAATCACGTCCCATCCTGCATTACACATTTGAAGGTTTCAATGTTTAATCCGAGTGCTGCCGTACTTAAACCACTCTAATTTAGTGATAGAACGCATTCCACTAGGTGTCGAAAAACACTCAGTTCAGTCGTTCAGTCGTGTCTGACTCTTTCTGACCCTATGGACCATGTCACGCCACGCTTTCCGGTCTCTCACTATCCTCCTAACATCACATAACTTCAACTGCAGTGGCTCGAGGATGCCATCTAACCATCGCGTTCGCTGCCTACCCCTTCTCCGGCCACCCTCAACCTTTCCCAACATCAAATCTTTCTCCAGCGACTCCTCTCTTCTCATCAGATGACCAAAGTAGCTGAGCATTAACTTTATAATGTGACCCTCCAATGAGCAGTCAGGGTTTATGGTCGACAATATCAACTGATTTGATCTTCTGGGAGTCCAAGAAACTCTCAAGAGTCTCCGCCAGCACCACAGTTCAAACGTGTCAATTCATTGGCGGTCAGCCTTCTTCATAGTCCAACTCTAGCATCCATACATCACAACTGGGAAGACCATAGCATAAGTTATACGGATATACGTCAGCAGACTAATGTCTCTGCGCTTCACAAGGCAGTCAAGGCTAGCCATGGCTCTCTTTCCTAGAAGCAGGCGTCTCCTAATTTCATGGCTGCAGTCTCCTTCCGGAGTAATATTTTTTTAGTTTTTTATGTTCAGTTTAAGCCCAAAACTTTTCACTGTCTTCTTGTACCCGCATCAGAAGTCTCTTGAGTTCCACTTCGCTTTCTAATATTAATGTGGTATCTTCCGCATGTCTAAGGTTGTTGATATGTTTTCCAGAAATCTTCACTCCAGCTGAAGACTTCTCCAGACCGGCCTTCCTTATGATGCACTCAGCATATAGGTTAAATAGGCAGGGCGACAGTATGCTGCCTTGTCTCACTCCTTTCTCGATCGGAAACCAATCAGTAAGACCATGCCCAGTTCTGACGGTGGCCTCTTGCCCTTCATACATGTTCCCGAGGAGACAGATGAGGTGAATTGGAACTCCCATTTCTTGACGAGCTTTCCACAATCTGCTGTGATCTACGCAGTCAAACGCTTTCGCATAATCAATAAAGCAGAAATAGATGGGTTTCTGGAACTCTCTGGCTTTTTCTCTGATCCAGTGAAGGTTAGCAATCTGGTCTCTAGTTCCTCTGCCCTTGCGAAACCCAACTTGCACTTCCAGGAGCTCCCGATCCACATACTTCTGTAGCCTACCTTGGAGGATTTTCGACGTCACCTTGCTAGCGTGTTAAATAAGCGTGATCGTGCGGTAGTTGGAAAAATTCTTTGGCACTGCCTTTCTTTGAAATGGGAACGTAAATTGACCTCATCCAATCCTGTGGTCACACAGGGTTGTCCAAATTTGCTGACATAATGTATACAGAAGGTTTACAGCGTCATGGTTTAGGTTTTGAAGCAACTCAGCTGGAATGTCATCAATTCCGCTAGCTTTGTTCTTAGCAAGGATGGCTAAGGCCCCTTCAACTTCACTCTTCAGGATGCCCGGCTCGAGATCAGTAATCACTACTGTCTTATGTTGGGTTTGCACATCCGGGTCCTTCTTGTACAGTTCTGTGTATTGCTGCCACCTCTCCTTTATCTCTGAGGCTTCAGTGAGGTCCCTACCTCGTTTGTTCTTTATCACGCCCGGCATAGTACAGAAGATTCCTTTCTTATCTTTGATTGTCTTATGCAGAGCTCTTGTGTTCCTCAGTTGGCTGTTGTCCTCAACTGCTTGGAACTGTATGTTCAGGAGGGCGTTCTTATCTTTCCTTGCTATCTTCTTAAAATCCTCATTGAGAACCTTGTATATTTCTCGTTCCCCCATAATTTTTGCCAATCTCCTTTCATCAGCTATTTGCAAAGCCTCTTAGGATAACCAGTTTGCTTTGTTGCATTTCTTTTGCTTTGGAACTACCTTAGTAGCAACTTCTTGTATTATATCACAAACATTAGTCCACATCTCTTCAGGCTACCTGTCTTCTATATCTAATTCTTGAAATCGATTCCTCACTTCCACAGCATATTCTAATGGAATTTGATCCAGATCATACCTGAAAGGCATTCTTGTTTTCACAATTTTCCTCAATCGAAGCTTAAATTTGGCAACACGAAGCTGATGATCGATGCCACAATCGGCCCCAGGCCTTGTTTTTACAGCTTGTATTGCGCTTCTCCAAATCTGCCGGCAAAGAATATGATCAATCGGTTTCCTGTAAAGACCGTCAGGTGAAGTCCGTGTGTACAGGCGCTTCTTGTGCTGTTGAAAATGAGTATTCGCTATGACCAGGTTGTTTTCTTGACAAAACTCTACTAGCCTTTGTCCAGTTTCATTTGGCTCACCAAAACCAAACTGGCGTCTAATTGCGGATGTTTCTTCACTCCCCACCTTAGCATTCCATTCTCCTATGAGAAAAAGGACGTCTGATGATAGAGTGTGGTCTAAAAGGCATTGCAGGTCAGCAAAAAAATCTCTCAACGTCAGCTTCTTCAGCAGTAGTGGTTGGTGCGTAGACTTGGATAACTGTTATGTTGAAAGGGTGACCTTGGTTCCGAAGTGAAATCATTGGGTGGTTTTTGGGTTGTTCCTTAGCACTGCTTTGCTCATTCTTCTGTTTACTATGAGAGCGACCCAATTCCTTCTCCTGGATTCGTGCCTACAATAAAAGACATAATGGTCACCGCAATTAAAATCTTACATTCCGGTCCACTTGAGCTCACTAATACCTAAGATATCAATGTTTATTCTGTCCATTTCTCGCTTGAAGACATCCAGTTTACCTTGCGTCATAGATCTTACATTCCTTGTTGCTATGTGATACATCTCCTTGCAACATCGGACTTTCCGGTCGCTTCCCGACACATCCACAACTGACCGTCCTTTTGGCTTTAGCCCAGCCGCTTCATTCGTCCTGGAGCTACTAGGAATCGCCCTTTGTTCATCCCCAGTAACATGTGGGAGACCTTTCAACCTGGGGGGCTCATCTTCCGGCGCCATATCATTAATGGTATTGTGACTGGCCATAGGGTTTTCTTGGCAGGAAATACTGGAGTGGGTTGCCATTACCTTCTCCAGTGAATCACATTTTGTCAGAACTCTCTGCCGTGACCTGTCTATCTTGGGTGGCCCTACACAGCAGAGCTCACGATTTCATCGAGTTTCGCAAGCCCCTCCGCCACGACAAGGCAGTGATCCATGAAGGGGCGAAAACACTATAAGTGATCAATTGCCTGTTTAATGAAAAACGAAAGCAAATAAACGCTCAGCACCTTACCTATGCCTAGTTAGGTTTGATGAATGATTGAGGTGAAAGTGTAGGTAGTTTGCTGCTGGCCTGTAGTAAAACACCGAAAATTAACCAGGAAGGAGAGATTGAAACAAAAGCCACACTTGAAGGCCTGATAAATTATTTGATACAAAAAGTACCATCATGTTTTGCTCTTGACAATACATGCATACGTGTTTGCTGCAATATATTGCTACTTTGCATATGAAAATTAGCATATTTTAATAATTTATTCATTTTTGTAATATAATATTGGCAGCAAGTCTAGACTAAAGAATGATAATCTCCTGACTCGGTTGTGACCTCGTTTATAATGTAATCAGCTGTAATATAATAATGTAATGTAATATAATAATATATTAATAACAAGTTCATCCATAGGAGCGTGAAGAAAAGGCAATTAAATATATAGCGAGAATGTCGCGCGGCCTGCATCGTTTTGCACGCAGCAAATTAAGAATGACACATTGTGTGTCGCTAATGCACGATTATGTTGAAGAATGTGAAAATATGGGGAGCCAGTTTACAGCGGAAGAGCAAAAGTTTTAATTATCTATGTGATCGAAGATAAGGTGCCATCGGCAGTCGTGCGTACATACATCAGGCATTATTTTAACACTAGAATAATGGTGATATCCTGCAGCCCTGTGCTGATCAAACGTGTATGAATCATAGAGTTATTGGCATAACATGACAGTCATTTCAGGGTAGAGCATTACATAGCACTGAACATACCGAATTGGCTGCATCAGCCATTTGTCGTTTTAGTCATCAATAAAATGAGAATTTGTCTACTGCTTCAACCATAGTTCTTTCATCTCATTACTTTGTAGGCTTCTATAAATGAGTTTGCATGCTGATGTCGAGCTCAGAATTATGTCTTTAAGTTAAATTTGCAAATCATTAACGCCTCAATTGTTTATTTACTTCTTTTTCTAGGACATTCCTCTAAACCCCCTTGTACGCTTTGGGTTCTAGAGCAAGGAGATATAAATCATTGTGAAAAAATATTTTCGAAGAGGTGCCAAGAAGGCATGCCAGTGGAAGAATCCGAATGTAAGGAAATTCATGAGGAAGAAACTACCATAAACAGTAAATTATCAGACACATCATGCTAATTTAATAGAATTGAATAAAATTACACATGCGCAATGAATTAAATGACACGAAATGGTTCTCTTGCTTGTTGTTGAAAATATTCTAGCCGCAGCAGTAACAGGAATTTTTCTCTTTAACCTATCAATTCAGTTATGTTGGTTCTTAAAGCTTTGTCTATCTAAGCCCACAGCGCGGTACTCACCACCCTGTGCTTAGACGTATGCCAAGCAATTCAGTTGCATATAATAAGCTTCATTAATGTGCGGCAGGCAGCACAAATGCCTATGGCAACTTGGTGGTGCGTAAAACCAGCACAGATAGGGAACTGCGGGCGAAAAGCATGCCTGCATGCAGCAAACTGGACGGCTGTGGACGCCAATCTTGAAGCAGAAGAGCACGACACTGATGAAGAGAACGGTGAGCCAGGTGGTTGGCCAGAATTGTAAGAAAGACTGGGTACAGACACTCCTCTGTCTTTTGAAGAATATACTGCCTATGACTCCCTAGTCGTCACCGGTATTGTGGTTTGAGGTAGCCTGTCTATTTACGTTGCTGGAAGAAGCAGCGCTAAACGATATATACAAAAATACACATCTATGGAGCTGAATCTTTCATTTCGTGTTCGTTTTTGTCTTTTCTTCTGTGATATGCTATTTGGGAATGGGGTGGTTTGAAAGAGCTCAATGCATTCGTCCTTGAAAAACACTGAAAATAAATTCCATTTACGCAAGGAAGGCTTCTCTGAGTGTTGGTCGGAGCTCTATACGTTACAATGAAAATAGCATTGCTTATATTTAAGTATAAGCACGGAATACTCGAATCGTATTCTTAAAATTGTCTCGGTAGGAGAGGTGTGGTAAATCAGGTCTACAACTAAAGTGCATAGTGTGCTCATGTGATCGTGGTAGGAATGGTTTAATAAAGCGTTCTTCATTAATAAGAACCGCTAGTAATACTCTGCCCAACTATCTCCCCGACGTTCAAAACTGCCCATCTTTCTCGAAGGGACGCCTTAAATGTGTGCTCCACTGAAATTTCGGGCCGTCACGAAATCACTGAATATGTGCCCAGAATATGCGGTTATAAAAGTTCAGTTGCTAATTTCTCAAATATTTTTCACATTTAGGTGTATGTTAAGGTTGGTTGAGGGCACGCGCGAACCCTCACGGGAGCACAGCGTGGCGTCACACGTTTCTCTGCCCCCGCGTCCACATAGGGCCAGTCTGTCCAATTTCCGCATCTGCATTCGTTGCTGGCTACCTAAAACAAAATGGATAGCGACAGCCATAAATGTGAGAGTGGGAGCGACAGTTATGACACGACGATGATTCGGACGTAACTGCATCAACATGGCCGCTCATTGTTGAGCCATACCCGCCGCTTCATCGAGCGCTGACAAATCTAAGAAGCTACGGGCACCTAACAGTTCGCTCAGTTATGCGGGGCCAGCAACCTAGTAATTATGCTAACGCCGCAAAAAATTGCGTTCAGACACAGGACTTCTTTCGAGATTCTCCAACGCGATCCGCGCAATCGCGTAATTTTGGCTCCCTATCGCGCAGAAAGTAGTGGTGGAGCGCTAATGTAGCATGAATGCAGAAGACGATGATAAACTGAAGTAAATGTTAAGCATCAAGTAACCGGCACCAACAACATATTCACCACACTCGATCAGTACAGTTCTAGCTGCGTCGAGCGGAAATGCAGCAGCTACAGTCGGTCCTATATTACTGAGACATACATTGTTATGCAAGCGCATTGAAACCCTCAGAAAAGTTCCTTACTGAGCGGCCAATCATGGGGCAGAAGTTGAGCGCAGAGATGAAGGCTTTCATTTTTAGTCTTATGCCGTACGGATATCAGGAGAACAGCATATTTGCCAGGAAGGTGTTTGGCACTGGTACCTGGGCACCTGTGCGCGCAGTGCTTCGTAACTTGAACTAGTTGAAGCGAATGGACCCCTATGCTCTAGCCCCGCCCTATCAGGCATCTATTTTGCGTTTCTACGCGCTGATGGCACGTGCAGCGTCACAGCCCATTTCATTTTCCTCGTTGCATTCTTATTTCCTGAGTGTGATCCGCTGGCTTCCTCAGCCTTCGACTGTATTACCGACCTCGCCGACGCCAATGCGCTAAGATAAAGTTTTATTTTCACCTGTGCCTTCATCTGTTCAGACGCACACTCTTTTCGCTAAAGGCGCTATCGACGACTCGAACCGCACACATGTGCAGCTCCAAAAATGGAAACAAGTTTGCTAAGATCAGCAAGTTATTTCGCTTTCCTCCTCCCAGTCAAGAAAACGGCCCACGGCGCCGCCACTCCGCCTGTAAAATGGAAAGAGACAACTGCCGGCGATATCGTGAAATTCACCACTGATTTAAGTCTAGAAGCATCTAAACGCAAGCTAGGCACCTCAGGCTTCAAAGAAGAGGCTATCCATTGTAACCATGGCAACATTTCTGAGATGTATGCAGCCAAATTTTGTGAGTTATATTCGTGATTATCGACCTCGTTTGTGCTCCCGCCTAATTGGAAACGACACCTACAACCATGGTTGTGTTCACAGTGGCCCCTGTGCAAAATTCATCGCTGCGTGTAGTATTTTCGTAACAGCAGTTGCCGTTAACAAATCTCAATCGCCCAACCATCAGTCGACCTCACACCAATAATGCGAAGCCTTGTAGTCGATTCGAAGGTGACAATTGACAACTAGTGCATCGATGGCCAAATTATAAAGAAACGTTTTTCTTGCAAAACTTGTGGGCGAATTTCGCTAATCCAATGGCAGGATAAAATAACCACACGCTCGTTCAGAAAAAAGAAAAACCTTGTTCAATAATAAGAGACTAATTACGTATTATTATATATGCTTTCGATCAGTAATTAGTCCCTCATTACAAATGTACTCCCCTTGGAGGCTTCCTCTAAATATTTGATCGAAACCTTGGTTATTGACGCTCTTACCAAACTGAGGATTATTAACTCAGTGGTTTTATCCAACAAGGAGTGCATGGTGTATCTTGTGCAAGGTATCTGAGACGACCAAGTTGCTCTGGGGATATCTTGGCTCTGTTGTATCTTGGTATGACTACAGATGTTCATCGATCTCTTGATCATGATCGTCTGGCCCGTTTCTCAAGGCATGCATGGTGATTTCAAAAATACTCACCACCTTCTAGTCCCCTCACCCATCTCTGCTGCTTAGTCTGCATCTCGACCTTTGTCTGACCTTCTGAATTTCGCCAAACCGGAGAACCCCAACCGTCTACTCCATATGGGAAAATACCAAACAGCAAACATGAAATCATGTACGAAGAAAGTTAATTTAAATATCATGCCTCCGCTTACCGCCGACGAGACGACCTTACTAAACGCACACCTTTTATTTTTGTCAAACTCGACGCCCGTCATCTGATTGTGCCACCCGAAAGATTGTACACACTGCGCTGCAAGCTACCACCAAGAGCGTTGCCTGGCTTTGCGGACGCCAATGCGCCAATAATACTTTTTTTATTTGCTGATGCACTGTTTTACGAGGTCACGAAGCATTCGGTACCTCCTTCAGTGTTGCCAGATGGCGAAACGTCATGGGTTCAGCGTGACACCTATTTTTATAGTGAAAAACTTGCGAACCACGCTCACGCATTAGACAATCGCTGCGTTGCCTCTTTCTATGTGGTCAGCTGAGAACTGTTTGGGGTTTCAGCAACGAAGCCCATTGTTACAATAAATTACTTTACCTCGGGAGGCACATTTCGTTAGTTGAAACGCGATTTCAATTAGGCACGTCCTGCTAATCATCTAGTAAGTATTGGTGTGCCGTTTGAAGGAGTTGTCATACTGGCAACTCACACTGAGACACCTTTTTGAGCGGAATCAGAGTTCTATAAATGTCTGCGTCGTGCAACATGAGTTTAACGTCTTTCTAAACCGAATAGGCTCCGTGAAGCTGACAGCTTTATTAAACAGTGTAACTAAGTTAATAATTCTCCAACATCCACCAGAAAGAATACAAAGAAGCACAATAAAGCAGAAATCAAGAACTGCGGTATAGATTCAATCATTTCCAGTACAGTAGATTACTCCAGCTCCATAAGCTGAGTAACGCATCAGCTCTAAACCATAAATTGAGCCAAGCAGCTTTCCTTGAACCGAAAACTCATAAAACTCCAGGTTTGGAAAGCCCACCCCTTTTTTAACCTTCAAAGTGCTATACAGTTCAGAGAAATAATTCAAATGTTTCTAAATTTCAAGGGCTTTTGGTTTGCTGGCGCTATCTGGTGTTTGGCGTCGAAGTTTTATTCTGAGGGGTTCCTAATGATGTCCACAGGAAATGCCACTTCTTCCAGTTCTGTTTTGTGAAGTTTAGAGTTTCAGTAACAAAACTGTATTTATTTCAAATGTGCTTGCTACTTTTTCCATGTAAAAAGATAATGTTTTTCGGCCGGGGTGGCAGCCATCCACCACGAAGTCCATGGAGGGGACACGGCAGAAACATGGAATCAGGTCTTGCCCACACCAGCTGCACACCCCAACTATAAGCAAATATTGCATAACGCAGGTTGGTTAGCGACACAAACTTAGCCCTCGCAGCCAAGAAATAAAGAACGAACATGAAAGGAGGAGAAGGCAGGAGTGGTTTGACAAAGAGAATAGGAAAGCAAAATAATTAGGGGAAGTTAGAAAAAGGTGACTGCCAATTTCCCCCTGGTGGGTCTGGCAGGAGGGGCCGCCTATGAAACGTGGACCAAAGGGGTGTGTGGCCTCGGCTCAACTACCAGGATCCCATTTCCCCAGACACGATAATGCCCCGAATGGCTAAGCGTGGGTGCTCGAAGTCCGTGGTGCTCCACAGTGAACGCAAACATCTGCTTTAACAGATTCTCCTGTGAGGGTCGGAAAAAGCGCATGACTAACTTAAAATTCTGAGAAAGAAATTATATACATTATAATTGAACCTACCTTAGGTATAGCTGGGACGAGATTCCATAGCATTTCTGGACAGAAAATTGTGCGAGGTACATGCCGCACGTTATTGTGATGCTATTGAATGCTCTAAGAAACGAAGCAATATGGCAGCCTGAAAAGACTGGTACGGCGGTTACATGTAGTTTCTAGCTGTTTTTCTTTTAATCGTCGTCTGACTTTGTCAACTGAAATTATTTCCGCTTCGAAAAATGTGTTCAGATTGAAGTAAAGTGCCATTTTGGGCTTTGTTCATATAACTGCTTCTTTCACCAAAAGCTGGGCACATAGACAAAAGCCGACTTATTGAATTTTCAAAAACTGGTACTTTCATTATGATGGGACAAGGGTCCTCAACAGGATTCTAAAAGAAGCCATGACGAAGATGCACATCATTATCTCTATTTAACAGCATCACTAAGAACGGCGGCACGTGGTGCGGTAGGTTGGTGTAACGCATCCCCCCCTCCTTTTCTGTGAGTAACGCCATCACTTGCTTGGTGCTCATGACTGGCGCAGAAAAGAAATTTTGTTGTGAGAGCACCACGACCTAATTAGTAATCTTAAGACGAAGAGCAAATAGAAAAAGACGAACACAAACAGGACTCGCACTAAACTGCCTTGTCTATTCGCGATGTCTCTTATTATTATGCATTAACACCAGCATGCCAAAACCAATAGCGGAAATGGGTTAGAAGGAAGAACTTTTTTTCGTTTAATTCTTTAGGACCTACACTAATGCACATAAAGATTGTCCCCCGTGGGTTATGATTCTGGAAAACATCACATCTAAAGACCATTCTTGCATATTTATTTCCAAAAGAACAAGCCATAAAAAAGGGTGTGTCGTACCTTTAATGCCATATCCTAAAAGGCCTCGTTGATCAGAACATCCCCCGACACTGATAGAAACCACAATGCTAGGATATGGTACTGTCAGGTGGCGGCTGACCGTTGAAGCAGCCGAGCGCCTACTCTTGGTAACTAGTACATATGAGAAAGTACGGACAAGCTTTTAACCCGGGTTGCTGATTTGATGTGGAAAGGGGGTATAAGATCAAACCCTCCAGTGTTCTTTGATGCTAATCCAAGCAAGCTTGACCTATGCCACGCAGTCATGTCAATATGGCCTGATTAAAGTGGGGCATTATATTTCGGGTGGTCGCTTAAGCTATATTGACATATCCTTTTAATTTTACCCCATAAGTTTTTAGCTCGGTGAGCAGGCAAAGAAGAGGTCAAAGCTCTTTATTTGTTCTCACGAACCGAACACTATTTCCAGTCTAGCGATCTCTAAAGAATAGTGCAGATATTACCCACTTCTGTGATTGCGGGGACTGAAGCCTACAAGATCTTGGCACCTCGCAGCTGCGCGTCTCCCGCCAAACAACAAATCCTTATATATTGCCTGGACGCACGGAACACATCACCGCACACTCCTCGAATTTATTCGATGGAGTAAACTTTCGTCATTTAATTACTACTCTTGTTTCTTTCTCTTAGTTCCCTTTATGCCTTGAGGCAGTAAACAGCTTTACTAAAGAATGAGAAGAGAGCTACGAGTGTGCGGCGTGGAGCTCATGGCTCTTTTTCTTTTTGCGAAACTCTCTTTGGCTCGCGACTATTTTTTGGCATGTGGGTCATGACTGCCTTTAGCTCGGTCACATCGGCGCCAACGGCGACGCAGCTCACCCATCGTACATTCACATAAAAGCCCTTTTGACAGGAATAATAATTTTGGGTCACGGCTTTAGGAACTATCCAGATAGCTTTCTTGTAATTAGAGGTTAAAATAGAAGAGACATTTGCTACCACAAAGAAAAAAAAAAAACTGCCAAACATATAGCAATCAAATGTAAGCTATAGCATTTGGAAGGATTTCCAAAATGGGAGGAATTGCATGAGTGAAGTAAATATTCATAATAGTTTCTGAGCTATACACTGATGCTGCTCCCTGTTCAAAGTTCTTCATTTCTGGCCTTTGCTATGTAGAAGAGAACTTTTAAGTGGACTCGAAGAACAAAGCATAATGAATTTATTCTTGATAGCAATTGTTGAGGTGTATGAGAAAGGTAAACTTATAAAAAGTTACAGAATGATAAGAAGTAGCTTTTTGTTGACAGATAACACCTAAATTTGATCTGAAGTGTTTTGTTGCTTATTGAGCTCTGCAACTGGGATATAGCGAATCGAAAACGTAGAGTGAATACTTGTCTGCTAGTGTGTTAGCTATATTCTATATTACGAGATGATAAATGCTAGACCACTATTGTTCAGGTACTTTGATCTAGTATAGAAAATTATTTTTGTAGTTCTCTTAAAAATTGGGGTTCATTTTGTGGGCCATATTTATGAGAAGTTGGCTAAAAAGGCTCATTTTTCTTGGTTTTGCCTGGAAAATTATAGCTAATATTTTTAGTCAACAGTACTTTCAGCCCATGCCGTCAGATAAAGGCAGAGATTTTTCAGCCAAAACATTTAGAAAGCCCTGAAATGAATGATTGGGTGGCACTACGCATGCATGCAGGGCATGCTTCATGCAATCTTGCCGTCGAGTCGGACGCGTGGCTTATGCCGTCTACAACGCGCTTAGAATTTCCCGACTGCTGCGCTGTTCTCAACAGTGAAGAAGTTTAGTACAGAGGTGGAACGCGCAGCAGTTACAGTCCCCACGATTCCTTCTATACGTCTTCAACGTGATGCGTGAGGCCACTTTTACATGAAACTTTTAAGAATACTTCGTCGCCTTCCTCGATAAAATCGCAGCAAAACAGACGCATATTTTTTAAGCTGACAACGGTTGCTGCCTATGTATAGAATCACAATACGGTGCAGTATAGAAGCATACACACTTCTGCAATATGCAGTCGGCCAGTAAGACGTAGTACCTTCAAAACCATATATACTATAGAATGTCAGCCCGGCTTAATTTGTTGCGATGAGGTTTTACAACCGCATCCTGAAACCTTTTGTCCATAACTGGAAATAGACACATAAATGCTTTATTTATGCATTATTTCATTTGCATGGTGAAAGAAAGATCAAATTCTGAAAAACTGAGGTAGAAGAGATTGTGCTAGTGAGGCAAATGCTGCACGCTAGCTTACTCCTCAACGAGGCGCCAGCACCGACTGTATTCCCCCGTAAGTGGCTTTCTAAGCACAGAAGACGGGCTAGCTGCAGCATATTTTGTGTTGTAGTTTACATCAGCCATAAACTTGCACTTGATTCCTATATGCCAGCATGCTCTGCTTTGAGCGCTTCAGCAAGAGACGAATGATGAACAAACCTTTTAGGCTCGTGATGCAGCATAGCTCATAGTCAAAAGGGGGATCCCCCACATAAAAAAATAAAAGCATTATTTTTTACGTTCTCTACTTTCGCCTGTCAGGGAAAACAATCTAGCTTTCTCAGATGTTCTGGAATGAAATGCATTTAAATTCCGAAGTGAAATGCCTTCGGTGCGGGGATTATATGGTTGGATAATAGGGCAATGAATGTCCGAAGAATAGTTTCTGAAGAGTGCGTAGGAGAACGCTGTTAAACGCTGTATTGAAATGCATCACTATGAGCCATATTATTGCAGCTTACGAACAGAAATAATTTCCGTTAAGAGCATCGTTATCATGTAATTTCAATTTTGTTACGATATATGCTGGCGACACATGAGCGCGCACGCATTGCACTGTAGGTAATTGTTTTAATTTTTTTTGTTTGCCTTGCCCCATGTAGTGCTGTTGATTTTTTTATTATCTTCCACATGCACACAATGTTTTGGCAGTGTGCGATTTACGTCGGATTATAACACTAACCATTCAAGGAGAGTTCAGATTTCTTTTCTTGCCAAGTGAATTAGCTAAACATAGTGTAGAATATATGTTGCGTGTGTTTTTTTTTTTAGCTGAAATATTTTATGCGCTGCTGCACCGATGGCCAAAGTCGTCCAGACTTTATCTGTCTGTTGCTGAAGCCCACATATCTGTCTATAAGAACAGCTAGTACTGGAGGCGTGGTATAGTGGGTGCTGATGCTGAATGCCGGAAACAGCTAGCGTAATGGCGAATCATGGAGTGCGTGTTTGATTGGCTAGCGTGATCGATCTCTCCCACCTCTACTACCGCTTGAACATGCAAGATTCCTTTCAATACCGCAGCAGTCTGGGCGTGTTGGTTATTCATGATGGAAACATACAGTGCAGAGAAGGACGAGGACAAAATGAAGACACATAGGACACACGAGCGCTGACTTTCAACAGTTTATTTCGAGCCTCAGAGCCTTGTTATACAGCCTAAAACATCCAACATAATACTGTGCAGTAGGCGATACATTCATATTTTGTCTTAAGTATATCTACTCCTTACGAGTAAGAGCGATAGAATGCTTGGCTACGCATGACCCACCTAACCGATCTATCATTTCGGCTTCTATAATCTCACGAGTCAGTTGACATCGGTTTTTCGCGATAATATGGCATTGTTGGTAGTCAGGATGTCACACGGATATTTCATCTGGATCGTGTTGGTTTACATCTTCGTCATTACAGTTTAGTTTACATTTCCTGCAGTGTACATCCAAAAACCCTCCTCGCTTTTCAGACTCATTGTTACAATGTTCCCGGAGGTGGTCGTTCAAGCACCTACCGCTTTGCCCTACATAGCTTGTCCCATCACGTAAAAAAAGGCGGAAATAATGATGCTACACATGCGTGTTTCCAATTATGGACAAACGTTTACAGGATGTGGATTTGCCGGATATATTCGATCGTTACTGCGTTTACTATCCAAACGTAACCCCTGGTGTTTGTTCAAGCGACACACACGTTCTGTTCTTTGCATTTGAGTACCTTGCGTTTCTTGACTGCGCAGGAGTTCTTTCGCGGACACGTATCTATTAAACTTTTGCTTGTCAAATCAGATGTGTGCTCGAGCGTGCGCATATGCTTGTGCACTCGTATGCATATATATAGACCCATGGAACGAAATCCCGTGGGCAAGAGTTGTGCGCTAGACGTGCGCAGGATCTGTGCATGGATATACCTTTGCATCGGATCTGTGAACTGATATGTCAATCACTTTCAATCATCCTGATTTGACGAGATCAGAAAAAAACAAATCGTCTCCAATCGAACTCCTAGCCTAGCTAGCGCTTTAACCAACTGCGCTAAACCTTGGATCGCGGAACTAGCACGTACCATATATAATTGTCCTTGTCTACCGTGAGGATAGAGACGAGAATGAGACTGCAATTAGCGGTAATGACAATGATGACAGTATCAATGGTAGTAACGCTGCGTTTAGTCGATAACGATAATGATACATGATGTACCGTATGCAGCAGCATTAATCTTGCCTTCGCAAATTTCTGCAGTGTAGATTCCATGAGCTGTCAGAATTTTTCCAATATTTGGCTAAAGTTTGGAACACTATCTGTGTTAGCTACGTCCACGCGTGATCGAGATCCGGCCCTCTAGTCTGCAGGAATTGTCTCGAAGATATATAAGCAGAATTTTACACAACAATTAATCGTGCCTAAAATCGTAAATAAAAGAGTTCTCTATCAAAATTGTCATATATAATCACAGGTCATCCACAACAATTAGCGAATCACAAAAAATGTATTCAGAAAAATATATCCTACATTTTCTGTGATGGGCGCTTCTGTGCATTTTATGTGGTCAGCTAAGTCAAAAAATTTTAGGACAACCTATACATTAATCCTAAAAAAACATTATATATATATATGCTGGCCCAAATTACGTATGGCGTATGAATATATTCTACAGTTGAACGCAAAATTGACGTCCGGGCCAGCGAAACATTTATTTGGGATGAAATCAGCCCAAAAACACTGTCATTTGGGATACATGCACATTTAAAAATGTTTGTGTCGGTCAGAGTTGCTTATTCTGTTTTTTTAGCGCCACCGCAGCCTGAAATGTGCAATGGTGGCCAGCCATCAAAGCTCGTTAGACAATATCAACTACTAGAAACCACGATATACACAATGTTGGGATGCCATCAAAACTGATGGGACGATATTGACCAATCTATGACAAGATATATTCAATGTTGACAAGCCATCTATATTGGCAGAACATTATTGCCCAACCTATATCATTAGGGTGCAATGCTGGTTAGCCTTCAAAGTCCACTGAACAATATTGAACAATACAATGCAATATGTACACATCGTTGGCAGGCCGCCATGACAGGCGGGTCACTATTGGCCAATATATGACAAGATTTATTTATTGCTGACAAGACAACCATAATGGCCGGACAATAATAAGCAATGTATGCCATTATATGAGCAATGCTGGCCAGCCATCAAAGCTCATTAGACAATATTGACCACTGTAAAACAAGATATATACAATTTTAGGGTGCCACCAAAGCTGGTGGGGCAATATTGACCAATATATGCCAAGATATATTAAATGTTGACAAGACAACCATTATGCTGGACAATATTAACCAAGCTATGCCATGATATGTGCAATGCTGGCTAGTCCATCACAGTCCATCAAACAATAATGACCAATCTAAGCCACTCTGTACACATTGTTGGCAGGCCACCACAACTGTCAGAACAATATTGACCAATGTATGCAAATATATATTCAATGTTGAGAAGACAGCCATATTGGCAGAACATTATTTCCCAACATATGCCATGATATGTGCAATGCTGGCCAGCCATCAAGGCTCATTAGACAATATTGACCACTAGAAACCAAGATATTACAATGTTAGGAAGCCGCCAAAGTTGGTTAGACATTGTTGACCACTGTATGGCTAGATATATTCAATATTGGGAAGCCGTTGTTATTGACCGTACAATATTTACCAGGTTACACCATGGTGTGTAAGATATTGGCAAACCATTGCAGCTGGTTGGCCAATAATGACCAGGTTTCCTCATTGTGTATACAATAATGGCAGCTGTTCAATATGCATGGGCATTATTGAGCGCTGTTAGCGAGTTGAATGCTAATAACGGATCTGGGCGAAGTTCACTGGGCCAATAATGGTCATGTTATAGCATGGCTATGCTTTATTGGTATCTCGTTGGCACCATTAGGCCACTTGTGGGCCAGTAATCCCCAATCAATCCTAAATATTGGGCCGATGGAATGTGCGGCCTGGGTGGTTTGGTGTTCTCTTCATTCTGCCTGGTCATCATTTGGGGCAAGTGGGCAATGTACACCCTGAAATCCTCAGTTATGTCCGTATTTTATCCCACTGCATAAACAATGGTCAACTTATACATTGAAAAATGGCCTTTCTTGTAACATAAGAGATTTGCACCGAGCAGCTGCAGTTCATAAAAAGCGGCCTTCACTTCCAACTGCAGCGCAACATTTCTGCTCGTGAGTAGCCTAGGACGCTTCCTATGCATTGTTTGTGCCGTAATGCTGCTGCCGCTGAGTCAAGTTAGTCAGCACGTGTTTCGTAAATCTGCATGTATGGTCAGCAATGAAGAAATTAGGCAAGAGTGAGGACTAGTTGTTATTGCAAGATGTATACCAGCACAACACAACAGAACACAGCACGAAGAAAACAGAAGATGAAGAAGGTAGATGTATTAGCCCGTCTTGGTGCACATGTGTATACCTGCCTGCGGGGGGTGTTTCGTTGTCTTAGGCAAATATACCTCATCTAATAACGAAGTGTTAAGTAATGAAAGGAATACAACATGGTGTACTTCTAATTATACTTGTCAGATTTGGAGGTATTGACCTGTTTCAACTACCCTTTGCACCATATTGAATTCTTTATTCAGCCATCAAGGGCGCAAACAGCAGACAGTGTTGCTCTGGTATTGGGAAAGCTTAGAATGGAAAAATTTAGCAACAGGAGAGAAAAAAAATCATTTTCTTTAAATTGTTAGACAGTTCAAGAAAACAAAAGAAAGTCTACACAAATTAGCTTCCGGCAAATAAGATACTGCAAGAAAGAAGAGTGGATAGAACGATCAAACTCAATGAATGTGAGGGGCTTCGCTGTAAGATACATAACAAACTAGGCAACAGCCAACTGACGCAAAGAATATAATAGGGAACACCTTGTGCTCATGAAGCTAGAGTAACTATTAATTGTGGATATACCACATAGAAAGTGGAAGAAAAAATAACTACATGCCGTAAGTTTGAACCGTACACAAGACATCCGGATTTTGTGTCCTGTGATCCGCCGCTGAGTTGTGAAGATGGCTGTTTGATCTCCCACTTTCCTAAGTATTTATGTTTCATGAAATGCATACAGCAGTACCCTCTTTTAAAGGGGCGGACATGAACGTCCTTTAAAACCCCGAAAGCCACGCAGACAATCTTGTGACGCTGCAGACAAGGCGGAATCAGTTTGTTGATCATTTTACGCTGCCTATCACACCAAATCCAACAATTAAAAGTAATTGTTGAGACCAGTCAGCAAGCAAATGCAGACATAGAGGAATTTATTATGACCTACATAAGTAAGGAATAAAATAAATCTACAGCCATTGATGCAAGGAATGCATAGGGGTTTTTTTGATGCTGATAAATGGTAAGTAAAAATATTCAAGAAGGCGATTCGATACAGAATAGTCTAAAACATGCCGGCAATGTGATCCAAACACTAAGCCCTGCCCCAGGTTAGCATTTCTATTGCTCTACTACGATGTTGATTCAGTGTTTCTGAGGACTTGTGAAAAATCGCATCTTGAATGGTTCCTTTGGTTCTAATTCTCCTCCCAAGTGTATCGCTGACTGTTCATATTATTTTTAAAGAGGAGACTAACATGTCCTTTTTCATTTGTATTCGGTAGTACGAATATAGTTTATTTTGATACTCCCGTGCCATTTGACAGAAATACTCCAGCTTACAAAACGAACCTTTTTTACTTCAGCAGTCCGGAGTGATATCTCGCAATAGATGAATATTCTGCTTTAAACTGAGCTATATTTTTTCCCTGTACTTGTTAATACGTTGATACATAGCTGACTGCGTCAATTGTGATAGCGCTTAACGTCAACACTGAGCGTCAAATGAATTCATATCCAAAGGAATAGCTTGCAAGGACTTCAGATTGACAGACTAGCCGTTTCACAGCATTATTATTCAGCCACGTTCTGATTTCGTGTTTTTGCCAGAACAGCAGCTGGCCTGACTGACGTTCTCCGCGATTTCGCAGCCTCTACTTACCCGTCATGATTTCCTCAAATAGTAACCAAACATATTTTGATGTAAAGGCCAATTCATGCTGTTTTTAACGCAGCCTTTGTGTGAATAGCTAAATAATGGTCGGTGAGGAATGCATATTGAACTAAACTTTACCACATTTCACATGTCGCAAGGACAACTTTGAAATAGAAATTCCGGGAGTTGCATATGATCATTTCTTTCTTAACGGCGCGCTTGCACTGTGTATAATAGTTCAAGATATTGACGGTTTCCTGATACTTCGATAGTCGTAATGATAAAAAAAATTGCAAGATCACTTCTGTCCGGAGTTCAAGGGTATTTCAACACACACTGATAACGTCTCTCACTTCTGGCTCCAATGCAGATGCTATGTCCCGTATATCAGTGTCCCTGCTGGCCGAACCATTGCATTTTATGGTTCCTTTATTATTCAAATTACTATTTATCATACAATCGTAAATTCTAAATATCGTTAGAGAGAAAGTACACAGATATAAAGTACGAACGTGCATGATCGCCCCACTGGGCTGTATATGTCTATATGCGGATCCAGTGATTCGTAATGACTGCGTTTTGATATTAACGTACCATCTACAGCCAAAGATGAACCTATTAAAGCCTGTCAAATTAGCCATTTTGTGCTCTCATCAGGTCGCATATTGCGGCCAGTTATTGCTTGGCCCCACGGTTTTTGCTCACAACCCCGACGGGCCAGGGCTGTGGGCAAAAAGTGTTCTCTTACTTTATACTTGGCGGCACTTACATGCTGTCTTTAAAGGCATGGCGTAATGGCATCCTCGGTTCCCGACTGCGGCTTCTTTCGCTTATCCTCCTTCGCATACGCCGACTGGGCTCCTCACTTAACCGTTTTTTGCCCGTGTTACATCACACACTGTCATAAAGTCATATATTAAAATATTTTTGCACACAACACATATGTAAAACATTAGGCAAAGCACCAACATGTATATTAAAAATTCATTGCTGTAACCAACCTTTATGAACACTGTCTATGCGCCCTAGGCATAGCGAGTCTGATTTCGGACCCATGAATTCTAGGTTCGCCTTTTATATCGTGCTGCCATCTGAGAGGACGTTCCCAAACTGGCCATTTTAGCTACGTCTGACGCTTCATCTAGTCTCGGTTCTTCCTTCAACTCGCCGGCCGATTTGCGGTAGCTAATCTCTCCTGCCCACTGACACCTGGCAGAGGATTGCTTGCGATCTTTCCCTCATAACGCCAGAACGCTGCACTGGTACAGACGCAGATTTTTTGCTGAATGGGGCTATATCGCTACTGTGTTTCCAAAACGTTTATTCGCGGCCTGTTGTGCGGGGCGCTCAACCGGATCCGGTGCAACGTGAGAAGTTGTGTCGACGTGAGACTGATGATACCGCTATGTTAAAACCAATTTCTTCAACGTTTGCGGCGTCGGAGGCGTGGACGGTTCGAACACTCGCAGATGTTGCTAAGGCAGAGAAGACATCATTATTGGATCACACTACCTCGCTTTTTGAATCTGCGAAGCAAAGAAACTTATACAGCATAGCTATGACAGTTGGTCATTGGCAGATGATATATTCTGCCACTTAAAAGTTGGGTGTGCACTAGGAAGCCGGAATTACTACTCATTCGCTCATTGGAAATCACTGGACGTGTATTTGGAAGCAAGTTATGAGATGTCTCCAAACTGAAGACTGGCTTACTGGAGATGGAAATGGAGGAGGCTGTCAACTCACGCAACACTCTCTGATATTGATATGTATTCAAGTTTCTGCTTAGAATGACGCGCAGAAGGAGCGAAATCATTCGGCAAACATTTTCCTAATGAAACCTCTGTAGTAAATTCTAACGTGGCTGTGGCAATGCCGTAGAGAATAAACGGGCAGCTGAAGCACTGGAATCAACTCTTTTTGGTGCGATTTGTGCTCGCAAAAGAAATAAGCAACTAGGTGGGGCGATAGCAACTAACGCGCTTTCTCGTCGTCAATCAGATAACGCCCATTTTCTTTTCACCGCTTAATTTTAAAGTGGGTGCAGAACCGTCTAGACAACCAGCCAATAGAACTTGGAAATGTCTGGAACGATGCCAAAACAGTCGTGCTTCGCTGCAATCACTCGCTAAAGATCTCGGCGCCTCTCTTTCTACAAAAACTGATAAATCATTCCCTAAAACAATCAGCATGAACAATATCGGTCCACGCATTACAATCATAGTGATAAGACCGCACTCTGGCCGGTCTTCATAACAACCAGAAATAAAGATTTCAATTGTTAGCGGCATTCCTCCCCCTTATAATATCTCCTCGATATTCCAAAGTAAAGAGAGAATGCAAAACGTCAACATTAAGCAATTTTACGCTTAAGTGTTCGTTAGCCAACAGGGTATAGTCTTAGGCCAACAACATGCACAATTTTATGCGTGGATTAACTGAATCATAGACCAGTTGTCCACTGAGACCAATAACTTTGTCTGGCCCCAAGTATCGGCGTTGCAACTTTTCAGTTATTCCACGACAGCGAATAGGCATCCAAACCTAGACTTCGTCTTTCGGGTTCTACTCTTCGTGGCATCATCCAAAGGTAGCGTCGGGCATCGGTGCGTTGACGTTCTTTAATTCGCAGCCCGGCAAGCCGTCGTGCTTCCTCTGCGCGCTGAAAGTAGGCGGCCGTCTCGACATTGCCCTTCTATGTCACGTGCGCCAGCATCACGTCGAGTGTTTCTTGGGCTGGTTGCCCTATACGAATTGCAACGGGGTTGATTGGTAGTCCTATGGACGGCCGTGTTGTAGGAAAACATGACTTAGGGAAGAATGATGTCAATGTTCTTGTGTTCAGCATCGACGTACATGTAAATCATCTTTGCGATAGTATTCAGACGTTCTCTAAATCCGTTCATCTGCGGCTATTATGCTTGTGTACGTCAGTGGCTTCTATGAATTTGAGTTAATATGGCTTGAGTCAGTTTCGCCATAAATACTGATCCCCTTGTGGTGATAAGAACAGGGGCGGCGTGGCATAGGGGAATTTGTTCGACGAAAACTTAGCGACTTCTGCTGAGGTAGGCATGGCATTCGCTTCGGCGCAGCGGCTGAAGAGATCGTTGACCGATCTAATTGTTGCCCGTGGATGATATTAAGAAATGGCAAATTTATATCTTTTTTTGTTAGCATGACCTAGTCGGGTTGGTATAGGACTCGTAAGCCGCACATCGTATCTTGAGTTTATCTCACACTCATGCCAGGGCGGGTTTTTGCATATTGAACGTCGTCAGCCGCTTACCGGGAACAGTAATACGTCTCCTGGATGTCGTGGAACCTACACGCAAGCCCTTGATATCCTGCTGTCGGATCATCGTTCATTGCCTGGGAACGAAGTTCCTCACGAGGACATCATTGCTTAAGATGAACCACGACTAAAAATGGCTGAATACAGAAAAAAGGGAGAGGCTTTTCTTCTGCGTAATTCTTTAGGAATTTCGACTCAGGGTCCGAGTGCTGCTTCTGTGCCATTGTGCACACACTCATCAGTCAAAAGAAGGCTTCGTCGTCGTGTTCTTTGGAAGTCTCGTCAACGGGGGCCAGTAACAAGCAGTCTGCATCAGAATGGTGACGAACAGACTTGTAGACCATTTAGATGTCGAATTCTTGAATACGCAGGCTCCATTGAGCACGGCGGTCATATGGAGCTTTCAAATTAGCGATCCCAGCAGAGGCCGTGATCATCGCTGTCTACCATGAATGATCGTCCGTATAATTAGCAGTGGAACTTCTCCGCTGCCTAGGTAATCAGGAGGCATTTCTTCTCGTTCGTGTAATAATTGGCTTTTGTTTTTATAGGCACCTCCTAACGTCGGCAATCGCTTGCTCAATCCAGTCGTTCTTCCGAACGAGGACGGCGCGTAAACTGAGGCGGCTTGCGTCATTGTGATTTTCCGTTTCGGTTTTTTTTTACTGAATTTTCATTGGGGGTAGGGGCGAACTGTAAGTTACTAAGAAGTTCTTTGAAGGCTTCAGCTCACGGTATTCGAATTTTAACTTGCGTGTACACGTTTGGTTTGGGATTTGGTGATGCGTGGAAAAGGAACCTGCGGACATGTTTCTTGCTTGTGATTTGCGGTCTGGACGATACTGGCTATTTTCTTGGGTAGGGGACTTATACCCTCTTAGTTATTGACGCGCCGGAGGAAATGCAGTTCTTGGTAGCCCAAGCTTCGCTATTCCGGCTCAAGAGTAGGTGTGGAAGGCGACTGCTTCCAGTACTGCCCTATGCCTATGCAGGAGCTCATCGAAGTCGTTGTTATCTAAATATACAAAGTAGGTTGCCATGTTAGGCCCACCAGCTAGCTGAAATGTCGCTGGTGCCGACCAAATCCAAATGACATGACTATTAACGTATAAAGGTGACGCAACGGGATATATTCGGTCTTTCGCGACCTTTTTCACAGACCTCAAATTCCTAGAAGCCGCGTTTCAGATCCATTGATTAAAATTACTTTATAGACAGAGGAGAAAATAACCTTACTTATCGCACTATTAAGCGTCGGTAATGTCCTGAGCTCGGGTCACAAAGACCAAATGCTATTTAGGCTGGTCAGAAGCTAACCAAGCCCACCACGTTGGGGAGGAGGGTGTCGAAAGTGAGTATAGACTGGATTCCAGCAGGGCAGGATAACATGCAGTGTACTAAATTTGCACAGTGATCACAACTATTCGGCCATGCGGGGGAAAATCTGATTCGGCATAGAAATGAACGTGGGGAAGTAAGGGGTGTATTTATTTCTTTGCTTTTCATAAGGCGTGTTTATGTAGTAGTGAGGGATTTATCAGGGAGAGCAAATGTACGAAGAGTTGCCCTAATGCCGTCATAGTAAATGTTAATTTCTTTTTGTAGTGAGGAGTAGCATCTCACGTGGGTGGATAAGGCCAGAGAATCCCAGGTGCCGGGTGCTGAAGTTCGCAGGGCAGGCGATGCACTACCTCATTACCTGGGATCCCAGCGTGACCAGGAATCCACCTTAGTGTCAGTGTATTGGGACGTAATTTGCTGAGAGCTCTTTCTAGATCACCTTGAGGTTCTTCAGGAATGCGACCAGTGTGAAGGGCGCGTATAACCTATATTGAATCAGTGGTGCTTGTGCGTGGTCATGAATACTTTGTGTTGCAGAGTCGGTGTAACGTCTCATCGGTGGAAGGAGGTGTGAACAGCTTTACTCTTCATGTTGTTCAAGCGGCGGTAACATACACAGAAACGTAGGGCGCTTTTTCGTCATCAGAGCGGCGGTAACCTACGCAAAAACGTAGGGCGCATTTTCTTCATTAGAAAGACTAGAGCCGCTCAAGGGCTCTTGAATGGCTGCATCATTCCACCTCGACGCATTTGCTCAACTTGACTGCGGATGACCTGGCGTTCGTTCGGTGTTGCACGGTAGGGTTTTTGGCGCAGGGAATTGTTGTGTTCGTCGGTGACAATATGGTGTGTGGTCAACTGAGTGGTGACGTATCTTCAATGTCGACTAACAGCATTCGCTGTAGCTTTGAAGAAGGGTAACTATTTGGTCATGCTTGGCTGGGGAAGTGCAGGTTTAATGTCGAACTTGGGCTGGTATCATTGGTTAGGCGCATCACCTTCGTGTTGTTTGGGAGGGCGAAAATGTCTGCTTTGTCTACTAGTTTGTCGACAAAAACAATAAAACAATTGTCATACCCTTGTTGAGAACCGGGGTTCATCGATTTTCCTGTTCAGCACGTGAGATGGTCCATGCAGCAAATGGGTAATGCCCTATGCGATTCCAAGTCCACAGCCCAAAACAAACACTTTCCGTGGTTTCAATTTCTCCGGCTTCTGTGGATACGGCGACGCCTTACTAGGGTGGTACGCTCAATTCTTCGTCGAGAACATTAAGACTGACATGATGCGTTGATGTTGCCGCCCCCGATATGGATGTACTCGTCAAAAGCTTGATGAGATTTGTGCGAAGGTCTGTGCGCGCCCTGTGTTGACCCAGAAAGTGCGTGCCCAAATTTACGTCGCGAGACCCCGGACAATGCATCGCGAAGCTGACTGGATAGGTACGTCCGTTTACTGTAGCCCTTGCCTTGACCTTCCCAGATAGTGTAATTAGGCTACCATTAGTGGTGCGAGTCAGAGGGTCATACCAAAGGGTCTTCACTTCCTTAAGCTTGGTGACGAACTTATCGCTGATACTGAATAATTAGCTGTGGTATCCACTAAAGCAGTGACCGTGTGACCGTCAAATGTCAATTCAAGGAAATTTATTTGTGTCATGGCATTACGCGTTGTCTTTGGCGTCCGATCCCGGCTCCGTCTTGTAGAGCAGTTGCGGCCGAGGCACACCTCTGTCGGTTGTCTGGGCGGCGGTGTGTTTGAACTCTAGTCTCATAGTCTTCAATGTTGCTGTCACGTTGAGCGTCGCCACTCGCCGGCGGCGGTGGAGGATCTTTGTTAGTGCGCCGTTTAGCAACCTCACCTTCAAAGGTAGTTCGCATTAGTTTCCCTTGCTGCGGCTTCTCTAGCTGCCTCGCACAATTTATTGGCCCGGTGATACAAAGTGGGTCCCTAACGGTGATGGCGAGCAAAAAAAAAATGTTTTGTCGACGCTGGTTTACCCGTCAACAGGAAGTTATCGATTTCGCTGCGTTCGTTCGCCAGGATGGTACGTGTGGCGCCGGGGGCGCAATTATGCAGGCCAATTTTTCTGTATAGGGCAATGGCTTAGGATCTGTCCTGCCTCACCCCAGTGGACGCACAGATATCTGACATTCTTGGGTCTGGAAGGTAATTTGTATGTTTGACGATTTGGGCATGAGCAGCTGGTTCACACCGACGGGCACCTGGAAGCTCGCGTCAGGGTGCTGGACGACGTAAGGCACTGGCATAGTTTACAGTCGCTAGTTGTTTGGGAGTGGTCGTTGGTGTGCGCGTTGCACGAAGCGCCTGCTGTACTTCATCAGGGATGATATCAGTAAGCATGCCTACTTGGAGGTGTTGAGATGATGGCAGTAGCCGAGGAATTTCTTCTCGAATTTCTTCGCGTATACACTGCCGCAGGCTATCTCTGCACGGAGTTGTGCTGTTGTAGGGGCTTGTGCATATTGGTTTAAGTAGTCGGTGATACCAACGCATCCAGGCCTCTGTAGTCTTCCAGAAGGGTGACGCTCCCACTTCATATCCCACAAATGTTTCGGTGGATCTCAAAGGAGACTAGCAAAAAGTGACTCTAACGCCTCGCTTTACAAATATTTCCGCTAAGAATTCAAATCTTTAATTGTTGTTTTTCAATAGCTGCCGGCACGTGGTCGTATCGCTGTGAATCTATCACGCGGATGACTTCTGTATTCTTTTTTTTGTTCATGCGCGTTGACGCGTGACGCGGCCTTATCATTTCTTTTTTGTGGTAGACAATTCTAGATGAATCTCGGAGGAATCTCGGAGGATTCTAGCCCCGCGCTAGTATTTTTACAATGTTCCCGGTTAAGCTATTCGCTGTTCGAGGTTTTACCTATATCTTTCTACGCCTCTTTTAAATTGAGCGCGGACGAATGAAACGGGCATTCGTGGATTGACGGCCGCCGAACATGTTTGTTGCTATCGCCGCCGCTGATTGCATAGTTCTTTTGTGGGCGCAAGTCAGCCCAATAGATAGTTGAATCCCATAAAAATCAGGTTTCTTCTAATGTTGCCAATGGCATTATCAGCACCACGTGACCATATCAGTTTCTTTGCTTTCGGCCATGTTCGTATTGGGGCGGCGGAGTAGGCGTTTCATTTCCTCAACATACGCATGGGCAGGTTCAATGAAGATTTCAGACCTTTATTTCAGGAGGTTCTGCTCTTTTGATTTCTTAGACACTACCGAAGGTATTTAAAAGCTCTAGCGTGAATGTGGCCCAGTCCCTTAGATAAGACTCATAATTTTCCAGCCAGAATAGCGCAGGTCCTTGAAGAGGTGAACTTGCTTCAGCATTCCTGAATTGTCCCAGGCATTTAATCCTGCCACACAGTCGGAGAGGTATATGAAGTATTCTGAATTTGCATTGAGCAGTCCTTGAATGTGGGTGGCTCACTGGGCCGCACGAAGACCAGGGGTGATGTCAGTTCGTCATACATGTTTAGTGATATTCCTTTTTGACGCAATTCAGCACCTCCAACCGATGTCACAAGGAGGTGACAATTATGTAGATGACAGAGGAACACGCAGTTTCAGCACTGGAGTCAACTATTTATTGGGCTGACTTGCACCTACAAAAGAACTAAACAACACGGCGGCAGTGATAGCGAACGTCCTCGCTGATCGTCGAACAGAAAATTCCCGCTGCAGATGTGAGCACTCAATTTAAAGTGAACGAAGAGCCATCTTCATAACTGACCTAAGGAACCTCGAAACCTCTGAAGCGATGCGGATACAGTTGGGTTTCGCTGCGATCACGGCAAAAATTACGGTGCATCTTGTGCTGCAAAGAAAGTGATATAACCGAGTCTCGCGACCAAGAGCAAGGATAAGAGCATTCCAAGTATTACAATAACAGTGATAAGGCCGCGAGCTAGGCTCTGTTGTATAAAACAAGTTAAGAATTTACTGGTCCACATGAATATGTTGATGCAGCAGATTACTCGGCTGAGACGGTGTTAGCTGTGGTGAGCTCAGGACATGGTACATTCATAAATGAGGGTACTATGTTGGGACTGAGCATACCTATGTTGCAAAATAAATAGACGCAGCGCTCGCCGTTTGTCGAAGCCGATATAGACAGAACGCACGGCTAGGGCGGGAGTGCTGTCTTAAAAAAAACACACAATGTGCAAAGCTGTAATTTTAGCCACAATGGTGCAAGGCGCATCACCTTCGCATTTTGTTATATGTTTGCATCGCATAATTTTCGTTATTAGACAAGGTCATAAATATAGTTTGATCGGTACCTCTTCCACGCGTACAAAAATGTGTACACTGCAGCCATGCTTTAATATTCTGGCAGCCTTAAACAAATTCTTCTCTAGATTCAATTAGGCTGGTAATTATGTTTTGTGCATCTAGAGGAAAATGTCAGAAAATATATTGTTCGCATTTCCAGGTATTCGATGAGCCAGTTGCATCATTTCAGATTTAATACTTACGCGAATTGTAACACATGTTACAAAATGACAGGCCTCATTTCTACCACATTTTTAAGCTGCATGATTACATTTGTACCTAAATTTATGGAAAACAGTCTATCAATATGAGTAATTGTATTGTCAGTATTGCTAGAGTTCATTGCTAGAACAATATGAATAACTCTTGTCATGGCAGAAAAAATTCAAGGCATGTTTCGTCAGGGAAGATATTCTTGTTTAGTGCATGAATAAGAAATGAGACTGAAAAGGTTGACCTGATTCTTCTGATTTTAAGATGACTGTTGCTTATCTTGCCAACTGTGAGCTGTTTGTTAGCATCGATGGTCGCTGATCACAATGCACAACAATATAATTTAGTTTTCCTAAAAATATTTGTGGGGCCATTGCTGCTCTTGGTATATGCAAATGACCTCGGCGATGCAATCTATCAACGAGTGAAAATAAAGCTCTTTTCTGCCTGCAGTGAAATAAGACCTTGTCAGGAACAACTCAGCTTAGTATTTTTTCTAACCAAGTCATGTGTGACCATTATAGGCAAAGAGACATAAAACATAACTGTTTCAAATCTGCAAGACTGTGCTCAGAAAATTTGCGAATAACATTGCCTATCATTTTTATGTGAACTTCTACACAACACGTGATGAAGTTAATGAATAAATTTAGCTTGGGGTAGAGTCAGAAACGGTCTGAGTTGGTTTAACCATTTCTCCATACATGTTCAAAATGTTTGCTTAAACGTTTCTTACATTGTCGTGAATAAAAGGCACCGTTGCCAGGGCAAAACTCTTAACCTATGTTGCCACCTTAAAACATAAATTGAGTGCTTAAGCAGTGTCTAAGAGATCCAAAAATCTATTTTATAGTTTAATAGCATTCACGTACATCTACTGACTCGTTAACGAACCTATTTGTAGTGCACCTCATACGTTCACAATACAAAGCTAATAAAAATTCGTAGAGTGCTCTTTATTTACAGAGTAATCACAAAATTTGTATAAACCATTATTCATTTATTACACTCTGTAACATGCATACTAGGCGTCGCTCACTGGAATCACTACAAGTGCGTAGCGCTGAAATTTTTCTAAGCAGCATTTTGTACGCTACAACAGATAAACGGAATCAACCTTCCGTGGTGTAGAAGAGAGCATTAGCGCTTTTGCTAGCACAGCTTGTTAATTGCTGCTGAAGTATTCTTCTTGTCTTCTTAGTGGCAGTAATTATATAATCGTTTTGTGCAGCAGTATTTCCAATGCTTTATGTGATTTCAACCTGCGCCCTCAAAAAGAAACCTTATTATTATCTGCAGTACACAAAAACAAAAAGGTAATACAACCAATACTATCACCTAACGCGTCACGCAAAGAATACGCGCCAAGATATTGCTCTATAAAAAAAAAAACATTATAAAATATAACGGAAGAAATTAAATATGTTCTTGCTCAGGTGTCTCTGCAGTGGGCGCTGAAAAGCTTAACCAAAGCCTAAAATAAGCCTTTTCTACATGGCTCGAAAAGAGATAAAACGCATGGTATGTTTTCAACGATAAAAAGCATACTCTCTTTTACATTACCAATGATGAGCTAAAAATAACATATAGTGTGCATACTGTAGCCACAAGTTCAGCTAAATATGGTCTCAGGGACTTTAAGGGGTTGCGTTGGGCTTGTAACAAAGAATTCTATAGTGAAGTGAATTTCTATTCCTGACTTTCTGACATTTCAGAAGCATTAGGCAGCAGCCTCGAAAGCAAACAATGGAATCAATTGCTTGCATATTTGTCTTCACAAAGAGTAATAGCTCCAACACCGAATACAAATATAACCTTGTGCTCGATCTTTCGCTTTCAGCTTCTAAAGTTTTTAGTCACGGATTTCCAGACCGGCGTTTCACTAGAGTGGTGTCTACGACACTTTTCCAGAAAGATTGAAGAGCAAACTGTATTTGAACAAAGAAATTATTAAGCCACGTGTGGACAATTGCTTGCTAGAAATAGTGAAATAGTGAACGTACATGATCTAAAAGGGTACTGTCGAATCGGCTATATAAGATCAGCTTACCGAGGATCAGTAGGATTACGTCCTGCTTTTATTGTTTCTGCGAATACTGTGCTCGCAAATTAGGTAAGCCCTTAGAGTACGGCATTGCCAGTACAAACACGGAAATGCCACTCTCTGGTATTTCTGCATTACCTGTTTCTGACAATATTGAAGTAATGAAAGAATTCCTTTCTCACATTACTGTTTTTGCAGGAGGATTATCTTCTGAGTTGCAGGTATATTCATGAGCTATAAAGCAATATTGCTGAGTGCTCGGCAGATTGAGTCTAAGCTATGGGTTTTTTGAGGGAGTTTGGTGATTTATGACATGAAAATGTTTCACCATCAATCGACAAGACCTGATGAAAAACGCTTGATCCATGGCGTTTGTTCTCTGCTAATTTAATATATTTTTGCAAGCGGTATGATTTTCGTAGGGCTATGTGTCAAGCAAGGCTCGTCGGAGAAGCAGACCGCACGGTAAAAGGTAAATGCTAGTCGTGCGTCTTGCACCGGGTGTTTGGTCAGCGCAGCTGCTCCCGGTGCGCATAATTCCAGAGTCAAAAGCAAGTGTTTGAGGAAGTGTGAACTACAGACGATGGCAGGGCTCCAGGCGAGCCGCATGAACCGCTTGCATGTTTTGTGAGCGAGGAGTTGGAGCGTTAACTTCGAAAATCCCAAGTGAAGTTTTTCACACGGCTGAGTGCGACAAAATGACCTAGTATCTGAATACCTTGCAATGAACTGCTCGCTGCGAGCGGCCTTTTGTAGCGAAACGCAACATTTTGAAAGGACATGTGACGGCAGGAGATCGGATTGCGCCTATTATTTCCGCGAACATGAGACGTCAAGGAATAAAGGAAGGCGTACAAATGAGAATTATCAGCCTGAAGTCATTATATATATAGGCGGATGAGACAACTTCATAAAGGGGGAATAAAAGAAAGGCGTCAGAAAAAGCGCTAGGTACCTGTTATGATTGTAAATGGAGCCTCAAACTTACCCTCAAAACTCACTTTTCGACTCTTTAGAGTTTAAATGAATAAGGGCAGCGCACATGTCACAGATCTTTTGCTACGAGACAAAATCTATCAAAGGCATGTTAGTGAGACTCATGATTCCGCAGGCCTGGTGGCCTCAGCCAGTGGATAGTAATCATGGAGTGCCTTAAGAAATATTGGAAATGAGCTCAAAGCACGTAGATCTTTGGATGTGGGGACGCCTAGAGTTGCTATTTAACTCATTATTTCAGTTATATCATGCAAACAAAAGTTTTGCAACGGGGGCCACCTTACCACTTGGCAAATTGTGCAAGGACCTGGCCTCATATTTATTCGAAAGTATATCACTATACCTTACAGATAGGTAGCAAGAGAAAACGAATTAGCCGAGAAATTTAGGACAGCTCGCTAAGCCTGCTTCCAGAGCATGAACCGCGATGCCCCATGTTACGTTTAATGAACAGATATAGAATAAAATGGATAAGGAAGGAGAATAAATAAAGAGTTGGACCTGAATTAAAAATGACCCGAGTTGAATTGTCCACAACGGAGAAATTCCCCATGCCATAGAAAAGTTAAAGAATGAGCACGAATTAATATATTCATGGCAAATTGGCAGAAAATCAAAGAAGGGTTGACGTAATTTTGAAGGTCTGTCAGTATTCGCAGTCAGTGTGGACTAGGGCTAGTTTTTGCGACTCAGAATGTCAAAAAGCATTGTGGGTGGCAAACAACAAAATAGAGCCTTCATAACTCTATTGGTACAATTCTTCACTTTGAAGCTATTCCAGTTTGTTCGATGTAGTGAAGCACAATGGTTTCGGTCAATGGGCTCCTAAATGATTTTGCTTAGAATAAAGCGTCCTCGAGTTTTCTCAAAAAAGGCATCAGTCATGTCTCATAAGCAGCATGTATGCAGATTACTGTACAATAATAGTGGCATTGCTCAAGCCAAACGGTATTACGCAGGATTTGAAAAAAAAAAAAGCTGTCGAAGCAAAACTGTTATTCTTGCCTTAGATACACATAGGGGGGGGGGGGGGGGGGATTACCGTTACCTGATCAGAGATCTATGAATACGAAGCATCTTTCAGGCTGAAGACAGTACACTGCGTCACCAGTGTAACCCTCGCAGGTTCCTTGCGGCTCAGGGAGCATCAAGGCCTTCCTGAAGAGAACCAATTGTGGATAGCTTGCCGCACTATACTAAGAGCACCTAGTAAAGTTTTTTGTTCACTTCAGTTACGTCCAATTATCACTCTGTAAAATGAGATCCTGAAATCTTTTTTTCGTAATAGAGTATCGAGTCAGAACAAACAGGTTGCCTATCTCACTCCTATATATACTTTGTACCAAGATCAGTCTGGCTGGGCAGGGACCTTCCTTAATAATATTTTATGGCACTGGATATAATGTAGCTGTGAAATAATAAATAGATGTATTCTTCCTGTCCGAAATACGCATTGGTATTTTCTGTAGCCTAGATAAGAGACTAAAAAAAGGTAAGCAACATACCCAGTAAATACAGTATACAGCACCAACAATGTAGCGTGCGTTTTTTTTTCTTTGTGTCCACTTACAAAAGAGGTGACAGCCACCGCAAAATGCACATAAATTTTCCTTTTTTCTTCCGAGTAGAGCGAAGTCGCCGGCCTACGATAGGACTTCAGTGACGCCTCTTAATAGCATTCTTCTATTTGGTTGAGTAGTTCTTTCCTAGAGGCCTGGCAACGAGTACAGCTTCTGGTGATTTTCACTGCTATTACCTTCGGTTCTCCAGTGTTATGACTCGAGGCAGGCAAGGAGGAGGTATTTCCATATAAGGAAAAGTCGAACCCCTAGCTTTGCAATAAGAAAACCTGTTACCATGCAATATGATCATTGGAGGGGAGAAGGTTGGTATTGATGCCGTCCTGTCCATTATGTGGTAGATGTGTAGTCATTATAGAATTGGCAAAGAGCTTGAAAACTGTGCAGGTATAAGGCCTGTCAGGTTGGGACAAATCTGCTAGACATACGTCGAACGAAACTGCAAGGGTTTCAACTTGGTTAAATTTTTCGCGTAAACAGTCAAAGCAATGAATGAGGTTTGCTTTTTCTTAAGTGTCTTCCTATGATCTTCTTGATAGTGTGAATACAATCTATGTTCGAGGAAAATTGCAAACGTTGGCTATTCCGTCGGTTGATTGCATTTTAATTATTTCGTTGTTGTATTAGCAATTACCTTAATATACTCCTACGTTGCTGAAACCAGGCCAAACGGCATATATTATAAACACATAGCGGGGTACTCTCAAGTACTTGGAATACTGCGGGTGCAGATTCTGCAGTTTTTTTAGCACCATATATCTGGAATCCTTCAAGACATCTGCAATACGTACTCTTCATAACCGGCTTTCCCCTTTTTGCTGCTTCTGGGCTACCCTCTAAATATTTCTACATTGCCAGAAGGTAACTTGAGTTGCCTACACTGCTGGAACGCTCATTATCGCCATGAATATTTTGGCTACTGTATTCATAAGTGTAGAAGTCCCCACGTTCCTTAACTATCTTAACTGTATTGCTAATGAAATTGCCCGCCTTCTCTTCGCACTTAGATTCTATTTTGTTTCATTCGAGCAGGTTTCTTTTGATCACGCTATGACTGCCCTCGCTATTTACAGCATGACCGAGTTTATAGGTATTGTACTTCTATGGGCCCGATAATTTTGTTCTTAGATTACCTTTCACAACTCTGCGAGTTACAGCGTGTTTTCTGGTTGAAGGCTTTCATACTTAGATGTTTCAAAGTAGTATTTTGTTTTTGTTTTTTATATCGTTTTTCGGTATTCGCTCCAGCCATTCCACGCCTACATCTACTGACGGAGAAGTACAGGTCTTTCTTAAGTTACATTTAGTTGGCGTAATACCTAGTTCATTATCCTTTTTTCAGACTGAATATCTGTTTTGGAGAGATCGATAAATAATCTATTTTCCCTTAGCATTAATTTTGAGACTCAAAATAATCTATTTTCCCTTAGCATTAATTTTCGGACTCAATCAGTCCTTTTTGTTTTAATCTGTTTCCTCTTAAAACGCAGAGAAATTGTGGATGTTATGCTTCGAAGAGAACTGGATTTTACCTTTTTAATGACCCACACCTGTTGCGAATTTTTATAATATATAAGAGCACTCTGAACATTTCTGATGTTGTCTCTATTCGTATTTTTAATGTTCAGACCCGATTCTTCTAGTCATTGAAGAAAATAATTAAGAACAGCATACTATTTCATTCGGCACACTGCACTAAAAACTTGCCTGCTATTCGTAGAGCCATGACAACAGTCAGACCATTATCTGGTCAGTTATATGTTTTACCTATCTCGGCAATGAGGGTTTAAAACAGTACAGTGCGTTTTTCGCTTGTGATTGTCGATTATGCGTCTTTCTAGAAGTTACCCACTGGGTGGACGCCTGACCCCATTTTATACCTGCTAGTAAACCAGTCACAGCATCTGCGATGCTCTTAATAATGCTATACAGATGTTCTGTTTTGCAAGCAGTACCTATTGGCCACACTTTGCACACCCGTTTTTCGTCTTTAAGTCAAAACACTACAGTATGCTACCCTCTAGCACTGCATGCACTTCAATTTTATCCTAGCCCCACTCATTCCTCTGATATTCAAATTAGCACCCGCTAGTTCCTGGAACAAAATTTTCAGGGATGCACTTAGGTCTCCTTGCGCGCCGTATGCGAAATAGATTCTCTTACTTGTACTCAATATGTTGCAGAGAGATTGTCTTTTATGCCTTTGCTACGTCTAACTTGAGTAGTTCGCTATATATCAATGATGAATAAACGCTTGAAGTTAGACTGCTTCTTGGCGAAAGCGGCGCGCAATTAATGCGCCTGGCTTTTGGTTTGAACCTCGCTAGATGGCGCAACGCGTACAACAAAAGGAGCATTGTGTTGTTTTGTTTCTTATTTTTTATGCGATCATTTTGAAACGCTTTTGTTGCCCTCCATATCCAGCATTCATTTAAGAGGTCGTTTAAACTTCAGTTTATTTGTTATTTTTATTACCGCACTTACTGGCACTGAAGGTCGTTCCTTCATTTAGCGCCCTCACGCTAGAGGCCGAAAATTACAAAATCATTTTCAGGTAGAAGGGATGGAGTAGAGATTTGCGCGTTCAGCTGAGGAGCCGAGGGATGGTTGTTGGACTCCTCGCAGTGAGATTATTTTTTTCTTGGCCGTCAGACATACAGTGATGACAGGTTCAGTCCACCTCACCCATGAGCCAAGGAATGCTTCCGCATAAGACAGCTAGAATAAGATGATAACCTAATGTCCGTGCCTTAAACGTTACGATGACGGGTTTACATTAGTGGCCTACAGCACCCAGAGATTCTTGGTACTCTGGTGAAACATATATCTCAGCTCTGTTGCTATATATTTCAGAGCAACACCCGAAAGACGAGTAGAGAATCGGCTTGGAACCAATCGCCAAATACTGCACTATCGCCGTCAAATCATGTCATGAGGGGGTGCATTGCTGCATGATCACTAAGCGCAGGCAGTGTGATACGTCGACTTATGCATTGTTATGCAGACAAAATTTGTTTACTCAATATTTGCGCAGCTTCAAGACTCCACCATGGTACTTGAACAGGAGGCTAACTTTCTGAACTTTCTGCCTGTACGTATCCCTTAATAGCATAGAAACCATTAAAGGAAGTGAATCTTCTAACGAAGTGTTGGATAATAGAATAACTAAAGGCACACTTTAATTGTCACAGAAATGTTGACTGCTTCAGAGTGAAGCGTATAGCACTACTTTATCTGAAAGAGGCAGCACCCGTAATAATATCTTGTGAGGCAGCACTAACAGTGGGAATACAGTCCAGAGAAACTCTATAACGACTTCTCTGAACGAGCACCGCCTTACATGCCTTTAACTTCACAACTTTAATGAAACCCTTATCTAGAAACGCTGGCGTGAGCGTTGTCGCCGGAGATTTGGCGGCGATCGGTGGCACAGCTTTGGAATCTCGTAGTTGGGGATTCTCGGGCGCTGACTGGTGGTAGGGCTGCTGATGTCACACGACCATGTGAAATGATTTGTAAAGTTGGAGCTTTGCAATTTCAAGTGTTATTGCCTGTCTCTGCCCTCTCAACACTCGCGTCCCGCTCTATCACATGTAATAACATTTACTGGCACCTTCCATGTTTTCTGGTCAGCTGAAAATTTGGAATCGTATCCATGGAAACTTGCGTTGCTCAAGAAGAAGGTCTTGCTTCAGATGTAATGTTGTCTTTTACAGACTGAACGAGCGAAAATGCTTCTCCTGCCTCTTCTCATTGTTGGATTTGGCATTTGCCCATCAGAAAGTAAGTAACCATGCATGTTGAAAGTCTCATTTGACAGGGATCTGATCTCATTGCTGTTTATTAATTGAACTGCCGATATAACGAAAAATTTCGCAGTTCCCTTCGGGTTTGATGCATGCAGGGTTTTATCTATACGCGTATAATTTGAGGGCTTGTCAGACCACGGCTGAATGATGAATGTAATTTGGTTTCAAGATATTTCAGCTAGTTTTCTGCAGCGCAATAGGTTTATGGACATTCAATTGCGCATAATTGCAATAAGTAAGCTTACTGCTATCATTATGGCATAATTCGTCCTCAATGCTGTCAGCCGAACCTTGGTGGCTGTGACCTTCAGCATGCCTGTCATCTCAAAACTGCATTTCTCCACCTGGGACCCTGCACATTTGTCCTATAAGGCGACTAAGATGCCATGCGTCATTATGCAGATATTTTTCTTCAACTCCGAACTTAGTCGTTTGCAATATATGTAAAAGCTACCATAATGACCGATACATTTAGAGTGGGTCACGAGAGTACGTTGCTATGGAGAAGCCTTGGTTGCTGTAGTTATGAAATCAGTTCAGTTCAGTTCAGGCGTTCAGTCGTGTCCGACTCTTCGTGACCCTATGGACCATGTCACGCCACGCTTTCCGGTCTCTCACTATCTTCTTAACATCACATAGCTTCATCTGCAATGCCTCGAGAATGCCATCTAACCATCGCGTTCGCTGCCTACCCCTTCTCCGGCGACCCTCAACCTTTCCCAACATCAAATCTTTCTCCAGCGACTCCTCTCTTCTCATCAGATGACCAAAGTAGCTGAGCTTTAACTTTAGAATTTGACCCTCCAATGAGCAGTCAGGGTTTATGGTCGACAATATCGACTGATTTGATCTTCTGGCAGTCCAAGGAACTCTTAAGAGTCTTCGCCAGCACCACAATTCAAACGCGTCAATTCTTCGGCGGTCAGCCTTTTTCAAAGTCCAACTCTCGCATCCATACATCACAACTGGAAAGACCATAGCACGGGTTATACGGATCTTGGTTGGTAGACTAATGTCTCTGCTCTTTACTAGGCGATCAAGGCTAACCATTGCTCTCTTTCCCAGAAGCAGGCGTCTCCTAATTTCATGGCTGCAGTCTCCTTCCGAGGTAATCTTGGCGCCCAAGAATAGAAAATCTGTCACAGCTTCCACTTCTTGTCCATTGATGCTCCAGGACTTGATAGGGCAAGACGCCATGATCTTCGTCTTTTTAATGTTCAGTTTAAGCCCAAACTTCTCACTCTCTTCTTGTATGCGCATCAGAAGTCTCTTGTGTTCCACTTCACTTTCTGCCATTAAAGTGGTATCATCCGCATATCTAAGGTTGTTGATACGTTTTCCAGCAATCTTCACTCCAGCTGAAGACTCGTCCAGACCAGCCTTCCTCATGATGCACTCTGCATATAGGTTAAATAGGCAGGGCGACAGTATGCAGCCTTGCCTCACCCCTTTCTCAATCGGAAACCAATCAGTAAGACCATGCCCAGTTCTGACTGTGGCCTCTTGCCCTTCATAAAGGTTCCTGAGGAGACAGATGAGGTGAATTGGAACTCCCATCTCTTGGAGAGCTTGCCACAATCTGCTGTGATCTACGCAGTCAAACGCTTTCGCATAATCAATAAAGCAGAAGTAAATGGGTTTCTGGAACTCTCTTGCTTTTTCCATGATCCAGCGAAGGTTGGCAATTTGGTCTCTAGTTCCTCTGCCCTTGCGAAACCCAGCTTGCACGTCCGGAAGCTCCCGATCCACATACTGCTGTAGCCTACCTTGCAGGATTTTTAACATCACCTTGCTAGCATGCGAAATAAGCGCGATCGTGCGGTAGTTGGAACAATCTTTGGCACCGCCTTTCTTTGGAATGGGAATGTAAACTGACCTCCTCCAATCCTGTGGCCACTGCAGGGTTGTCCAAATCTTTTGACATAATGTATGCAGTGTGTTAACAGCGTCGTGGTTGAGGTTTTGAAGCAACTCAGCTGGAATACCATCAATTCCGCTAGCTTTGTTCTTAGCAAGGCTGGCTAAGGCCCATTCAACTTCACTCTTCAGGATGCCCGGCTCGAGATCAGAAATCACAACCGTCCTATGTTGGGTTTGCACATCCGGGTCCTTCTTGTACAGTTCTTCTGTGTATTCCTGCCACCTCTTCTTTATCTCTGAGGCTTCAGTGAGGTCCTTGCCTCGTTTGTCCTTTATCACGCCCAGCTTAGCACAGAAGCTTCCTTTGATATGTTTGATTGTCTTATACAGAGCTCTTGTGTTCCTTAATTGGCTGTTGTCCTCAACTGCTTGACACTGTATGTTCAGGAAGGCATTCTTATCTCTCCTTGCTATTTTCTGAAAATCCGCATTGAGCACCTTGTATCTTTCTCTTTCCCCCATACCTTCTGCCATCCTCCTTTCCTCAGCTATTTGCAAAGCCTCTTTAGATAACCAGTTTGCTTTTTTGCATTTCTTTTGCTTTGGAACTACCTTAGTAGCAACTTCTTGTATTATATCACGAACATCAGTCCACATCTCTTCGGGCTCTTTGTCTTCTAGATCTAATTCTTGAAATCGATTCCTCACTTCCACAGCATATTCTAATGGAATCTGATCCAGATCATACCTGAAAGGCCTTCTAGTTTTCTGCGCTTTCCTCAATCGAAGCTTAATTTTGGCAACAAGAAGCTGATGATCGGTGCCACAATCGGCCCCAGGCCTTGTTTTTACTGCTTGTATAGCGCTTCTCCATCTCTGCCGGCAAATAATATAATCGATCTGATTCCTGTACAGACCGTCCGGTGAAATCCATGTGTACAGGCGCCTCTTGTGCTGTTGAAAATGAGTATTCGCTATGGTCAGGTTGTTTTCTTGACAGAACTCTACTAGCCTCTGCCCAGCTTCATTTGGCTCACCAAGACCGAACTTGCCTGTAATTCCGGATATTTCTTCACTCCCGACCTTAGCATTCCAGTCTCCTATGAGAAAAACGACGTCTGATGATGGGGTGCGGTCTAAAAGGCATTGTAGGTCCGCATAAAATCTCTCAACGTCAGCTTCTTCAGCAGCAGTGGTCGGTGCATAGACTTGGATAACTGTTATGTTGAAAGGGTGACCTTGGATCCGAAGTGAAATCATTCGGTCGTTTTTGGGGTTGTACCCTAGCACTGCTTTGCCCATTCTTCTGTTTACTATGAGAGCGACCCCATTCCTTCTCTTGGATTCGTGCCCACAATAAAAGACATAATGGTCGCCGCAGTTAAATTCTCCCATTCCGGTCCACTTGAGCTCGCTGATACCCAAGATATCAATGTTCAATCTGTCCACTTCTCGCTTGACGATATCCAGTTTACCTTGCGTCATAGATCTTACATTCCATGTTGCTATGTGATATATCTCCTTGCAACATCGGACTTTCCGGTCGCTTCCCGACACATCCACAACTGAGCGTCCTTTTGGCTTTAGCCCAGCCGCTTCATTCGTCCTGGAGCTACTAGGAATCGCCCTTTGTTCATCCCCAGTAACATGTGGGACGCCTTCCAACCTGGGGGGCTCATCTTCCGGCGCCATATCGATAATGGTATTGTGACTGGCCATAGGGTTTTCTTGGCAGGAAATACTGGAGTGGGTTGCCATTACCTTCTCCAGTGAATCACATTTTGTCAGAACTCTCTGCCGTGACCTGTCTATCTTGGGTGGCCCTACACAGCAGAGCTCACGACTTCATCGAGTTTCGCAAGCCCCTCCGCCACGACAAGGCAGTGATCCATGAAGGGGAGTTATGAAATAATGTACGCTAAGTAGGTACAGATGCCGCGACAAGGTCTCAATGTAGGATTGGCACCTTAGATTTGACAGCGAGCAGCAAAAATTCAAAGCAATGAGGTGCTACTTCTTTGATCACCGTTTGAAAAAAAACAACAACACTGCCGTGCAACTGCGCCAATTCATGTAGTATTGTGCAACATCGTCTAAATCATGATTTTTTATCCATATAGAGGAAAAACAGAATCTTATTGATATTGTGGGCAAACTTATTTCGTGAACTTGCCAATGGAAGCTCAAGTAGTTCTAAAAGCTTATAAAAATTTTCGGTTTGGGAAAATCAGTTTTCTGTGCCGAACTGAAAATCTACAGGTGTCCCAACTCATTGGAGCGACATTCCTATACTGTATCGATCATTTTGGAGAACACAATAGCAAGGGCTTCAGGACCACTGCGTACGGATGCATCTTCAGAAAGACGGAAAAGAAACGTATAGTTTAAGAAATTGCAGTAAAATACGGCGGCTCATCAGCTGCGGCAAAGAGCCAAGTGATGGCGTCCTCACTTCGCGTGAAGGGAGTGCTAAATAAGTAAAACACGAAGCCCAATTGGCTGCCTTCAATAGCTAAGTATTTGCTTCCTGGCTGCCAACAAAAGATACGGGGGGAAAATGATGTACAGCGCGACAATTTGGCAGTAAACCACGCAGGCTAATAAGCTGCCGCCGATGGCTACGTTGCATCGTCCTTGCTTCAAACAAACAAAAATACGCGGAAAATCAGTGTACAGCGCGAAAGGTTGGCTCTAACCTACTCAGGCCAGTGCCTTCCTCCATAGCTAACCGGTACAATGGTCGCTTTTCAAGCAAGAATAAAAAAATACTGGCAAAACAATGTACAGCGCGAGAAATTGGCTGTGCAACATGAATGCCAAGTGGCTGCCGCCGATTGTTAGCTGGTCGCGCACTCGCTTCTCAGGAAATAATAAGGACGAATGCAAAGTACAAAGCGAGCACGAGTAGTAGAAAAAAACAAATCCCAGCCGCATGAGATGCGCAAGTGACGTTCTTGTCTTTTTCCTTGCATTCTGTGTAATCAAACTGGAACTCTTGAACCTGTTAGAGACAGTTTCATAACGTGCGCGTCAGAAATGTGGGGGGGGGGGGGGGAGTAGGGCGCAGGTTTCGCGCACAAGTAGGGTCGCCAACGTTACCTCGTTGGACGAAACCAGCAGACCGATTCCATGGGAACTAGCTACATGGTTCCGTGCTAACTTCCCATGATAAACTGCTGGAACAGAGCGCGGAGAAATGCGGTGCAACATGCTGGCCAGTCGGCTAGCGCCGAGAGATAAGTGGTTCAGTGCTCAGTTCCTACGAGAATATACGAATAAAATATGATGTGCGGCGGCCAGAAAATATTGCAGACGCATTTAATTATCGGAATCCGCAATAGCCACGTGAAGCGGTGCTCGTTTCCTTGCGAACAAAATACTCGGGAAACCAATAACACAGCTCAATATTTGGCAACAGAATGAGAATTCCAATCTATTGCCGCCAAAAACTGTGCGGGTCTTTGCTTGCTTCGCACAAAAAATTGAGATAAAAGCAATGTATTTTGCGAGACAATTGGCGGTAAATACGTAGGCTAATCGATTGCCGCCGACAAGTAGGTAGTCCCACACTGGCATCATGGAAACAAGAAAAGATAATGCAAAGTTCACAGCGGGCAGTTGGCAATAACACCTAATGCAAAGTACACAGCGGGAAGTTGGCAGTAGCACACCTAGGCCAATCGACTGCCACCATTTACTAAGTGGTCCTGTACTCGCTTCCTACAGCGTGAAAAATTGTTGTAAAATTCACAGGCGTATTGACTATTGCCGAAAGCTGTATGGTTGCCTGTTTGGTTCCGGAAAAAACGGGAAAAAGTAACATACATCCTGAGATTGGCAGTAGAACACGCGAGCTAATTAGCTGCCGTAAATAGCTACTTGGTTCCTCCCTCACTTCTCACGAAAAAATACGAGTAAAGACAATTCATAGCGCGAGAAATTGACGGTAAAAAAAACAAAATTCAATCGGCTACCGCCGATAACTACGTTATTTCGTATTCGTTACCAACGGCAAAAATTTCATTTCATTTAGTGAAGCCTTAAAGGCCCGAGGGCATTACATAAGGCGGGGGCAATAACATTGTATAACAGCATACGAACACCAGTTCAAGAAACAAAAACAAGGTAAGAAAACAAGGGTGAACAAGAACTAAGTTGCAAATCACGTAGGCCAATTGGATGTGGTTGATAGATAGGTCATTCCGCACTGGCTTCGTGTGAAAAATTATTATACAGAGCTGCAATGTACAGCTCAAGATTTCGCACTAAAATTTATGTGCATATCAGCTTTTGTCAATAGATGTATGGTTTCGCCCTCTCTTCCAACGAAACAATTACAGTTCAACCGCAATCTACAGCACGAGAAAAATGGAGTAGCCCATAGATGTAGCCCATAGATAAGTGACTCTGAACTGGGTTCACACAAAAGAGTGAAGGGAGAAGAAAGGTACAGCCGCGATATTGCAGTAAAACACCCAGCCCATCATCAGTTGCCAAAAGCTACGTGGTTCTGTCTCAGCTTCCATCGAAAAAATGACGAGCTAAAGCAAAGTACAGCGCGAGCTATAGCTGTAAAATGCGGATGCCAGTCGACTGCCCCATAGTTCCGTATTGCTTCGCACAAAAAATGAGGGAAATCAAAGTACCAATGAAGTAAATAGAAGTAAAAGAAGCAGTCCGACATTCTGCCGGTGATAGCTACGTGGATATCCCACGCTTCATTAAAAAAAATGCACAAACATTGTGTAAGGCGAGAAATGTGGAGTAAAACACGAATGCCAATCTGCTGCTCGCGGTACCTATATTCTTCCGTACTCGCTTCGAACTCAAATAAAGCGCATGGACATAAGAATGCAATTTGCATTACATTACTGACTAGCAGCTTACCGGTACAGCTTACCGGTATCGCTCAGGAGGAAAGTATACAACAGTTGCATCTTGCTGTACTCACCTATGGGGCTGAAACGTGGAGGCTAACCAAGAGAGTTCTACTTAAGTTGAGGACAACCCAGAGGGTTATGGAACGAAAAATGGTAGGGGTAACATAAGAGGTAGGAAGCGTGCAGAGTGGGTCAGTGAAATAACTCAAGTTACCGACATTCTAGTGAAAATTAAGAAGAAATGGGCATGGGCAGGACATGTAGTGCGAAAAGAGGATAACCGATGGTCGCTTAGGGTAACAAACTGGATTCCAAGGGAAGGAAAGTGTAGCAGGGGGCGGCAGAAAGTTAGGTGGGCGGATGAGATTAAGAAGTTCGCAGGGGTCAAATGGATGCAGCTAGCACAGAACCGGGTTAAGTGGAGAAATATGGGAGAGGCCTTCGCCCTGCAGTGGGTATATACAGGCTGCTGCTGCTGCTGATGATGATGATGATGATGGCAGGCAAACAAAGAGGCCAATCGACTGCAGCCAATAGCTAGGTTGTTCCACCCTAGCTTCATCTAAATAAATAAGAGGAGTTCCATTGCACAGAATGAATATTTAGCAGTAGAGCACGCAAGCCAATCTAATCGCTACATTTGTATGAAAAAAACACAGGTAAATGCGCAATACAGCGCCAGAATTTGGCAGAAAAACACCCAGGCTAATCGGACGCCGCCGGCAGCTTTTTGATTGCGTGTTCTCTTCGGTCAAGAATTTTCTGTGTTGGCATCGGCGTCACTCTGATGATCTTGTTTTATGTGAGTTCGGTAAAGGCTCACAGACAAGGTGAGGTTTGCGGTTGAGTTTCTCCATGTGGAAGGTTTCGCTTTATAATTTTATCAGTCAAGTAAGGTGGAGGCATGCGAGCACTTTGACTACGGCATTACATTTTTTCAGGGCTACGTTGGGCTTACTTTGTATCCCAGTTTCTATTTATGCCTCATACAAACCAACGCTTGCTATAATCTACGTAGCTTTGACAATCCCATCGATGACAAGAAAATGCACGCTCTTAGAGACTCAGCATTTTTTCATCAAACTAGTCTCACGTCGATAATTTTCCCAACATGAATATTTGTAACGCCCCGAATTTCTGACGGAACCAACACATATAATTTTACGTAACCTTTAGCCCCAATAAAACAAGAAATGTATAAGATGTCACGCGCAATGAGTGAGTAGTGTTGCAGTTTCTTGAATCCTCTTAATTGTTTTTGACGTCCTCCATTCCCTGAGCCCTTTTTGTGATGATACGTGCGGTTTGCGCGGGAAATGTTCCATACAGATGACAATAAACTGTGAACAAAATTGTAAGTTTCAAAAAAATCATAGGGTAGAAGTCTGTTACCGGTCGCTTGCTACCTTCAAATCAAAGCCATATTTGTCCTTCCGCTTTGTCGACGGCTGCTGTGGTGTGGTGGAATTATCTGGAATAACCAACTGCAAAGCCACCTTAACTCATGAAAACCGGCATACAAATTCCACTTAAACGCGCACAGCAGGTTGGCGTGCGTTTTTTCGACGTCCTAGTTAAAAGGAACAAAAAGGCTTGAGTTTCTCGTTACACAGAAAGCCAACCCACAAAGGACGGCACTTTCTATTCAGTTCGAATCATCGTATTCCCCGCAAAACATCCGTCACGACATCTTTATAAAAGAGAGCCGAAATCATCTGTTACGAACATGAAGACAGGAAAAGAGGAATCGCTAATCTCCGCAAATTGGATACCCGATTTCCTTCATTCCACCTATCGCCAGAAAACAAAAACATACAAAATAAAAAGTTATAATTTGAACCCAGGCACGTTCCAGAAACAAAAAGGCGTTTGGATTCTATACGTGAAAGGCGAGAGCGAGACACTGGTTCTCATTCTCGGAGCCAATAGGGTGCTAAGAATGCACAAACCGACTTCCACCATTGAAGTCTTCTACCCGCGCTCGACGGACCATCACCGTAAAGAAGAAAAACCAAGGCGAGTATATAGAATTCCCTGCTCGGTATCGTGGAAAGATTGAAAAAATGCCAAGATTTGTTTGACAAATTCACAGGGAGCGCAGCGCGCTTTCACCGAAGGCTGCGAGGCCTGCGGTCGTATGTTTGTCTTCGACGGAACTGTCGTGCTGCATATAGAAGCTCACTCGCGCAGGACACGTCCACTCGAGGCGTGTCACAATCAACTGACACCGTGAAGTGTTAATCGCTCCCTGGGAATCCATCCCTTTTCTTAGATTTATGGTTGGCTAACACTGACTCGGAGAACGCTCAGGCAGGCCTCAGAGAACCAAAATGTGCCTTGCCCGTAGTAACATTAAGAACAAGGAACCGAGACGGCTCCAAAGGGTCGTGTTTTTCAGTAAAGGAACCGGATTGGCGTCATCCACGTTTCCCTTTAAATTCATAAGCAATTTCTAATTTGTCAAAGATAGCACATCAGACGACGTCGCATTCAAAGGAGGCTTCCTGAAAGCAGCAAAGCTCTTGGTAATACCGTGGCGGCTTCCTCCTGCCTTGAGCTTCACTCCATAGAGTATCGGAAAATGATCCCTAAGGTCGTTATATATGACCGAAGAATAAAAACGATCTTTCCAAAATTGGTATTAAACGAGTGGGTGTGTAACTCTGAAATAATCACAACAATCGTAGTTTTTGAACTTGTGTGAACGAAATTGTATTAATACTAGTGTGAGAAGGGGTTGAAGAGGTTTATTCCCTTTTCCAGTCCACTGTTACATCATAAATATTACCTATGTACTGTGATAGTCAGCACTTCAGCCATCGACATGCACCAGTGCGTTGTGCGACGAAGACAAAAAAGAAGTACGCTGGGCTCGCCGTTGCAAGGTCCTCTTCTCACAGCTCCCCATCTGAGCGTCAATAAACGCCATATTACAATTGGTGGAGGTGCTGGGTACGACTCACTGAAGCAATCACTGAATCACGAAAATAACTGAAGCAGCTACGAAGTTTCATCGGCCTGTGCTCCTACTTTTGCCGCTTCATCTTAAATTTCGCCTCTATTATGGCTCCTCTCATCCAGCTCCTCTCCGGCATCTCCGACCTCTCCGCATGGACACCTGCTTGTGATGACGCCTTCAACACTTTACGCCGTCTTTTGGTTTCGCCTCCCATCCTCCGCTACTTCGACCCGAATGCGCAAACTGAGATTCACACTGACGCTAGGGGTATTGGGATAGGCGCCGTTCTCACCCAACGCAAACCTGGTATCCGAGACTATGTGGTGGCGTACGCAAGCCGCACCTTGACCAAGGCAGAGTCCAATTATTCTGTTACGGAAAGAGAATGCTTGGCCATTATTTGGGCCATCGGCAAATTCCGTCCGTATGTCTATGGCCGACCATTTTATGTGGTCACTGATCATCACTGTCTGTGCTGGCTGGCGTCCCTCAAGGACCCGTCCGGCCGCCTTGCTCGCTGGGCTCTTCGGCTCCAAGAGTATGACATTCGTGCCATATATCGCTCAGGCCTCAAGCATACCGCTCACCGCTGCCTCCCTCTTCGTTGTCTGATCAGATCTGCGCCTACAATTTCTCTTCGCTTGCCACTGTCGACATGGCCACGGAACAGCGGCGCGACCCGTGGATATCTACACTTCTGGACTTTCTTTCAAGTCACTCTCCAGGTCGTTTGTCTAGGGCGCTTGCCCGCCAAGCTCACCATATTTCAATTCGCGACGGGCTGCTCTATCGCCGCAATTATCTTCACGACGGAAGGAAGTGGCTTTTAGTCATCCCCCGTCATCTCCGCGCCGAAATTTGTGCTGCTTTCCATACTGATCCCCAGTGCGCCCACGGCGGAGTGTTGAAAACCAACACGCGCTTGCGTCTACGCTGGCGAGGAATGTACCGCTTTGTCCGCCATTTTGTCCGCTCTTGCCAGTCTTGCCAACGCCGAAAAACTCCTCTCAAGTCTCCTGCTTCGTTGCAGCCGTTGCCCTGTCCTGCCCGTCCGTTTGATCGTGTCGGCATAGATCTATACGGTCCGCTTCTACAACTTCAGCTGGCAACCGCTGAATTATCGTGGCAGTGGATCATCTGACCCGCTACACTGAGACATCATCATTGCCCTCTGCTTCCGCACGCGACGGGGCTGCCTTGATTCTGAAAATCCTGGTTCTTCGCCATGGTGCCCCTCGCGAACTGCTCAGTGACCGCGGACGCGTTTTCTTATCAGACGCTCTTGAGGCTCTCCTGAAAGAATGCCGCATCATACACCGCACCGCTACCTCGTACCACACTCAGACGAATGGACTGACAGAACGTTTCAACCGCACTCTCGGTGACATGCTGGCTATGTACGTGAGCACCGACCATTCCAATTGGGACCAAGTTCTACCGTTTATTACTTACGCATATAACACCGCGACACAGACCACTACTGGATTCTCTCCATTCTTTCTCCTTTACGGGCGCGAGCCACCCTGTACTATGGACACACGTTTTCCCTACCGCCCTGACGTTTCCGAATCTTCCCCGCTATCCGATGCCGTCACGTACGCAGAAGAATGCCGTCAGCTCGCCCGCTCTCTCACAACAGAAAATCAGTGGCAACAAAAATACATCCGTGATACCGGCGAAGCTTCGTCATATCTCCCGAACTCTCTGGTGTGGCTCTGGGTGCCCTCCACAACCCCTGGCCTTTCAAAGAAGTTTCTTGCTTGCTACCACGGGCCATATAGGGTCCTCCAGCAAACATCTGCAGTCAACTACGTAGTTGAGCCCGTCACGCCCTCTGCGGACTTGCGTCGCCGTGGTCGTGAAACAGTTCACGTGAACCGATTGAAGCCATTCTATGACCCCGCTGTGCTTTCCGCGCCATGAGTCGCCAGGATGGCTCCTTTTTTTACTCGGGGGGAAAATGTACTCTGATAGTCAGCACTTCAGCCATCGACATGCACCATTTCGTTGTGCGACGAAGACAAAAAAGAAGTACGCTGGGCTCGCCGTTGCAAGGTCCTCTTCTCACAGCTCTCCATCTGAGCGTCAATAAACGCCTTATTACACCTAACAAAATGCACTCACACGACAATTTTTTACCTGAGGAGAAAATTTTCTTTTCAATTTACAATTCATAGTTTATAATCGATGTGACCTTTCCCACAATAATCATTTCAGAAGGGCAAAATGTATTTTTGATTGAAACTAGCAAAAATAGTTTTATTTTGGGACCGTTCCAACGATTGTTCGATCTGTTAGCGCTTTACCCCGACATTCAAAATACCTGACTAATAAATTATTTCATCAACACTTTTTTGCTGTAGACCGAGTGCCCTTTGTTATAAAATGCAAAAATTGATATTGATGCCCATTGAAATTGATGCCCAGACGAAGACAATTCCACTTGTCGAAACGTTGGCTCATCTGCGAACTGAGGCGCACCTCATTTACCCTTGCTCAGTTTTTTTTCATACCGTGCAAACCAAAAATTGATATTATTTCTCAATATATTTAATTATTCCAGCAGTGAAATAATGCGGCTTATGTCAAATTCCGGCATCTCATAAAAGAAATTTGGTTTCAACGAAAATCCAAGAAATCCTGGAAAGTTTGTTTCGAGGACCTTCCTGAAGTCATTCGGAATTCACCGAGGCCTTTCTCAAACCCGTGAGTGTTTTATTGGACATCAAAATGGGCTTTTGAAGCTCCTCGGCGGCGGCCATGCTAGGCGATGCGAGGCCTAGTAATGCCGATCCAGAGCGCATGGATACCTTAGACCAAGGCGAAGCGGGATCTATTGGTCTGTGTTCAACAACCGCTAACCCAGCTCACTCCGCTAAACACCAGGGAATGGAATTAGACGTCCAAATCCAAACTTCTAATGACATGGAAGAGGGTCATGCCTGGAGGCCGGATGACCTTTACTCCAACTGGCACGTAAACATATGCAAGAAGAATCGTCAAAGGTTAGCAAGAGGCGAACAAGTCGTGATCGCAGGAAAGATCTATGCTCCCCCGACGCACTTGCTGCAGACCATCGTGAAACCGAAGAAAACGATAGCATCGCCAGTACAGCCGGCTATGGATCAAACAACGTCTCAGAAGAGGAGGAAATTACCACCCCTTCCTAAAACTGACTATACGGTGATAATAAGACCCAAGAAGGGCATGGAAGTCAGAAAATTCGTTCCTACACAGTTCTCAAGAGTCATCGTGGCTGCCTGCAACAACCCGGAATTGTGCGACTTCTCCAAATTTATTGTGAGACCCCGCACAGGATCGAACATCATCATAGTCAGCACTCCTTACGACGAGACTGCGGACGCCATACGGCACATCAAGAGTCTGACCTTGGAAAACAAGGCTTACGAAGTCAACGTCTACCTGGCGGCGCCTGAGGACGTCATCAGAGGAGTTATTCATGGAGTGGATCCAAACACACCATCAGAGGAGCTTCTATCAAACATCCGACTACGCACACAAGGGGTCGAGCTCGTTCAAGCACGAATGTTGGGAAAGTCTCGCACGGCAGTGCTAACATTCATAGGCCCCATTCTCCCCCGCTACGTCATCTATTACGGGGGAGAGACGGCATGTTACCCATATCGACCAACACAACAGATCTGCCAAGACTGTCTCAAGGCAGGCCACAGAGCGGATGTCTGCCCAACACCCAACGCCAACGTATGTCGGAACTGCGGCCTTCGTGAACCAGAGGAAAACCACACCTGTGAAGCCAAGTGCGTGGCCTGCCAGGGAAACCACCCAACAGGAGACAAGGCCTGCAAGCAGCGCCTCAGAGCACATATCGGACGTTACAACAACAAAGCTAAACAAAGCAATAACAATCAGCAACAGAAGCCCCCCAAGCAGCACGTCAGCCGGAGAGATCAGCAGATCAAGCCGATGGAGCGCCGCTGGTTTTCATCGGAGGAGGAGGAACAGCAGCTGGCAGAGAAACAGAGACCCCAATCCCGATCGAGATCCAAGGGACGGGACTTGACAGCCTACTATTCCCAACAGAAGACACAACAGATTAGGCCCAACCAGCAGGGACCACCAGAAGCGATAGGGGCGACGCCAGACAAGCTAGAGCACGACAGCAAAAGGGTAAGCTGGGCTCAGGTTGCCTCTCCCACTGCTCTAAATGGGTATGGTCCATGCCAGGATTGCACTAGGCTCGAGGAGCAAAATAGACAACTGAAAATAAAACTATCAGAACAACAGAAACGCCTTAATAAGGTGGAACAACAACTACAACAACTGCTACAAATGGGTCAGAAGCAAACTGCCCCCAACCCTCATCAATAGTATCAATACAGCCACAACCGGTACAAAATGCTGTAAACACCTCCGCATCTCAACCTCAACAGGCGAGTGTACTCCAAACGCAACGGCAGAAAGCGCTTACGCAAACTCTCGGACTTCACACTCAAGAAAACGCACCAAGCATTCTTACTCAAATGCAACAAATGATTATTCAAATGCAGCAGACCATGACACAACTAACCAAACAACTCCAAGACCAACAAATTGCCACGCAAACTCAATTTGCGGCAGTTCAAGAAGAATTCAATTCGAAAATCCAGATAATAACTCAGGGGGTGCGAAAACGCACGGGAATCCCCGATGACCCTTGACTAAAAACCCACCGAAGGTCCGCTGGCATGACAGATCTCAGCGACTGCGAGTCAGTGGCGAGTAACGCTGATGGCTGCCTCCCCTAACCGGCAACCAAACCACCTAGAGCTCTGGCAGTGGAACTGTCGCTCCTTCAAGAGGAAACGCAGCTCCCTGCAGATGTTTATTCAAAATCAACCGATACCTCCGGACGTCATCTGTCTCCAAGAAACAGGATGCACAACATACCTCAAAGGATACCTCACATACACCCATGACACGGCACCTAAAATAGCTACACTAGTGGCCCCCACACTAACAGTCATACCGCACGACCTTCCCTTCAGTGAAATTAATCAAGTTCTCATCGAGATCATCTCTCAAAAAAGGAGAAAGCAGAGTGTGTTTGTTCTAAACCTTTACAGTCCTCCAAGCAACACGCACGAAGATTTCAAGCCACTTTTACTGGAATGCACACGCATAGCGGGAACGAACCCCCTTATTATTATGGGGGACCTAAACGCTGTACATACGGCATGGGGCTACCACAAGGACACCCCGGAGGGAACCAAGTTGTTGGAAGCGGCTGAGCAGCTGGACCTCTGTCTTATGACGGACACCATGTCCCCCACTAGAATAGGAAACAGTGTAAGCAGAGACACCTGCCCAGACCTAGCTTTCACCAAAAACATAAGACATTGCACCTGGACCAATCTAGAAGAAACACTTGGCAGCGATCACAAAATCCTTAGCTTATCCCTAATGACAACCCGTATGAAAAGGAACATTGGCTCTACTAAAATAACAGACTGGGATAAGTTCAGACAAATTAGACGGCCACACGACGGCATCACAACAATTGAAGACTGGGTTCAAAGCCTGAAGGATGCTCATGCAAAAACGACCAAGACTATCAACACAACGACAAAAACCCCAGAAGTAGACAGACATCTACTACATTTATGGGAAGCCCGAAAAAGTCTATTAAAACGGTGGAAATAGCAAAAATTAAATAGAAAACTTAAAATGAAGATAGCACAGGTTACGGCTGAAGCACAAGAGTATGCTATAAAGCTCGCCAAGCAAAACTGGGCAGATTTCTGCAATTCACTGAAAGGTACCCTAAGCACGGCTAAAGCATGGTCAATATTAAGAAGCATGATAGACACATCAAAAACCAAAACGGCCACAAGAAGAACCCTCCACACCATAGCCCATAAATACCCGGGCACAGATGCAGAGTTGATCACCGCCATGCACAAAAAATACATAGGAGACCCTACTCCGGCTTGCCAAACTTCATATGCGGGTCAACCAAACCCCTCCCTTGACTCCCCCATAACACTGGCGGAGGTCTACTCAGCCGCCCGTACATTTACAAGAAACACTGCCCCTGGAGGAGACAAAGTCACCTACACTATGATTAGGAACTTAAGCACCGAACATCTGCAAGACCTAACGAAGTACATCAACGAAGAACTGTGGGAGAAGGGACAGGTCCCATCAGCTTGGAGACACGCGGATATCATCACCATACCAAAGGCTGGAAAGCCACCGGCTGTGGAGAGTCTCCGTCCTATCTCCCTCACTTCTTGCCTGGGAAAACTCTATGAAAAAGTAGTCCACCTAAGGCTCCAAAATTACATCGACGAAAACAACATCTTTCCTTCCTGCATGCTGGGCTTCCGCAAAGGACTCTGCACGCAAGATGCTTTCCTCCGGATTAGGGAAGAGGTAATCAACACCATACCCCGAAAAGGCGAAAATTTCATTCTGGCACTAGATCTCAAAGGAGCATTCGACAACATTGGCCACCAAACCATATTGCAAGAATTAAACAATATCAACTGCGGAGAGAAAATTTTCAAATACGTGAAGGCTTTCCTCTCAGATCGCACAGCCACCATAGGAATTGGAGAGATCCGATCACCAAAAGTACCCATGCCGAACAAAGGTACACCGCAGGGTTCAATAATCTCTCCAATGCTATTTAACATAGCAATGATAAATTTAGCAAAAAAACTGTTGACCCGCACTGATATTGGCTTCACTTTATACGCGGACGACATCACCATCTGGGCTACTCAGGGATCCTTGGCGCAAAAAGAAGAAGCTCTGCAAGCCGCTATAGACCTAGTCGAGGAATTTGCCGGGGAGAGTGGTCTTCAATGCTCCCCAGAAAAATCCGAACTTATCAGGCTACACAGAAGAAATTACAAGTCCCCAGGAGAAATTCAGCTCTCTCTAGGAGACCAGATAATTCAAGAGAAGGACAAGATCAGAGTTTTGGGGCTGTGGTTGCAAAGCAATTTGAGAGTGGATTATACAATCAAAACACTCAAAACCACAGTCAACCAAATTTCCAGAATGATTAGAAGGGTGACCTGCCACCGGAAAGGGATGAGGGAGGAGGACACCCTACGCCTTGTACAGGCCCTAGTTGTTAGCAGAATTACCTACGGGCTCCCATATCACGAAATTAGATTCACTGATAAAAGGGCCATTGACACTATCATAAGAGGAGCCTATAAAACGGCCTTAAACCTCCCGCCAACAACATCAACGGAACGTCTTTGGGCACTCGGAGTGCACAACAACTTCGAGGAGCTCAAGGAGGCGGTTCTAGAGAGTCAGAAACAACGCCTAACAACAACGCAGGCGGGTAGGGAAATCCTTTCAAAACTAGGGCTATGGCAGGCACTAAGAACTTCTGAGATCAAATCACAAATTCCGACATCCACAAGAAACAACATCTATGTGAACCCGATACCCAGGCACATGCACCATGAGTTACAGAAGGGTCGAAGGAAGTCCAGAGTCAAATCATTGGAAAAACAATTGTCTAAAGACGCGGAAGTTGTCTACGTGGACATAGGGGCTTACGGCGAACCTGGCAAGTTCACAATAGCTGCAGTTGACCACAAGAAGAGGCCAATTATTCAGGCTTCGATTTATGCCAAGGATCCTGCGGAAGCGGAATCACTGGCAATAGCCATCACCATAAAAACACAAGACAACCAAAATAAGTCATCACACGTAGTGACGGACTCCCAACCAGCCTGCAGGGACTACCTGGCCGGAAAACCTCACAAAAGAGCGTGTGCAATATTACGTTCCATCTCCCAGACGCACACAATTACATGGACACCTGGACACGAAGGCCTAGAAGGAAATGAGGTAGCGAATGATCTAGCCCGAGCTCTTACAAACCGAGCGGATCCCCATCCCTACCTCACCCCTCTCCTGGGACCCTACGGCGACAGGCTGGAACACCTACGGTTAGAAAGAAGAATTTTCTCACCACCACACAAACACCTTCCTTCTTCGGACGCTATAGACTGGAGAAAAATACAAACAAACACATTCCCTAATCTTCAAATTTTAAATGAGATAAGCCCAACAAAATACACGAGTTACTGTCCTTGGTGCGGTGCAAGCCCCACACTCTTTCACATCTCTTGGGAATGCCAGGACAAACCTGACCCAACGTTAATAGTGCCATGCCCGACACACGAGCAGTGGGAGGCGGCCCTGACCAGCGACAACCTGGACCAGCAAGCCTGGATTATCCAGCTAGTCCGCAAGTCAGCTGCTGCCAGCGGAGCCCTGGACTAGGGGCACCGACCACCCAGCTCCTGCGAATATTTACTGATTATATGCTCATTAAAAGTTTTCTCTCTCTCTCTCTTCAACGAATCTTAACGCTGATATTTCTTAACATATTTACGACATCCATTTAAATAATCACAATACATGCCGTAACTTGACCTCCGATTAATGCGAGTCTTAAGTGCATGTGCAAATACCAAATCTTTCAATAAAATATCAACCAGAGGCTGCAGTTTTAGTCTAATATGTTTCTGCAGCGGTGGTCTTTGGAATGTATATAGTAGCTATTACCTTTCCGAGAATGCAATATATAGCGTCAGATAAGACATTCAGCGTCACAGCTATGGATGCATCCCTGAAGTTCCTAAGGCATACATCTTTCCGTCCTCTAAAAGATAACCATGCCGGTCCATCGGTATCGATTATTATATTTTTCTCTCTAAATTATATTTTAAAGAATTTGCAATGGCCCGGTTAAGTTCAGTTTATTTCTGTTACCCTGGATAACATTTTATTTCTTTACAAAGATAACTTTGACACACTGTCAGTCACGATTAGAGCTCTTTCCTAAATATAAACGTAATCTAATATTTCACCTGTAATAGTGATAGCAACGATAATTGCCGACATACTATATTCCTTTTATTGCAGCTTGCTCGGCATTTTCACAAAGAGGTTTGATTTACAACCACACCATTTTTATAATATGCGCTCTCCTTTAATTCCTACTTCTAAAAAACGAATCACCCAATTATTATGAATATGAGCAAGTAGTTGCTGCAAGACGCCTTGATTGTTAGGCAGGCGACATTTAAGATACAAATGTTCAGAGAAATTACTGCTGCTGTCCATCGTTTGAACTATTAACTATGCTTAGTTTCGTAAGTAGATATTAAACACTTGTTATCCATATCAGGAGGTCTGCGTTTTAGTTGAAATGCAATTCTTATTGAGTCTCCTTTCTTCGTTAGCACCCTGTACATATCTGACGCTTATTCTATTTGATGCAATCAACACTGATTGTATTCATACGCGCTTCTCTCCTGTGAACGCCGATGCTGGTTTTGGCTAAGGGGTAGCTGGTTTTGCTTCATCAACCTTTCACTCCTTAAATATACTGCCTCGGTGGCAGCCTTATCCGTAGCTCTGAGCTGTATTAAATGCGCAGCTAGATTTGTTGTGTGTGCAAAGTAAACTTGTTGCCTTGTACTTAGTGAAGATACTTGACATGAATCCTCCGGTCAGAGCCCTACGTTCTGTTGAGTGGTACCAGTTACCAAAGAGACGCCAATAGAGAATCTTTTCGCTCTAGTGCTCCAGCAGCCGTATATGAACAATCGTTTTTATGTCATCTTTAGAGTATATTGTATATTATTTGGTGATGTTCAAAATATGTCTATATTATTTAAGAATACTTTTGAAACAGTGGCGGATAATTATAAAAGAGAGTCTCTGGTCGAAGTAGTCGGTAATTGTAAGAAATTCAAAGTAACTTTTTATCGTCACAGTATACTATAAAATTCCTTGTACATCATAAGTCGTTGGGGGACGCTTTTCTGATCACAAATTTTTTTCTTTAGTGGTGTTAACCAGAGTGAGATCTCACAACTAATGGCTCATTTGTTTGTTTAACCTAAGAATATCTCGCTTTCCACTTTTTTCTCAGGCGAGAATGTTGTCCATGCCAAACCCACAAACCAGACACTCATCAAGAACGCCCTAAAGGTATGCAGAATTTTTGTTTTTCAATCCCATATTATGATGGATGTTATTCTAAGTTTTCATTTTTTAACGTACCTACACTATATTAAGGCATCAGAGTAATCGCTGGCATTATATTGTATTTCAAGTACACCTTCCGCAGTCGTATTGTGTTCGCTCTTATTGCAATGCAATAGTTTATTATCCATACTTATTACTCCAACGTGTAATGGATATGGTTGCAGCAAATAGAACTGAGTCATTTTCATGATGCAAGGTAGGAAAGGGCAAAAAGAGACATTTCTTTCAGCACGGGAAGAACAACAAAAACAGCATAAAGTGAACCCTCAACTTTTGTATAAGATGCCTCGCCTTCATCGGTCAGAAACGCTCCTTGCTGTTCTTAATTTAAAAAGGCATTTGAATTAAAAACGAACCCATTAGGCAAGAATAAGGAGTAGTGATGTGAGAAGTTTTGTGGGGTGGAATAGCGACCACTGTGATTTACGGGTACATGGCTGAGACAGCTAACATTAGGAGGGGCGATAGATTGGGCAAATTGAAGAAGTGAACATGACCTGGAGACGCTAAAGAAGAGCAGCGCGGCATAACCAAATATATAGAAAGGCTACAAATTCAAAGGACTGTAGTTATAACCAAATGTGAATGGAAATTCTTAAAAAGATGGGAAGGAACGATATTGTCCTGCTAAGAGACGCTAACGCAAAAACAGGTACAGAGAAAAATAAAAGAAAAAAATGAAGGAAAATGAAGACAGAAAGAACACTAAATGAGCTGAGGTTTTCCTGAAAAACGTCTGGAGTAAGATCGCAGCGAGAAAATGCGTGGAGGAGAGAAGATGTCAGCAAGAAGAAAGAAAACAATACGAAAGGCAGAAAACCGAATGATTTATTAAATGCGAGGAAAAAATGCAGCGTCACAAGTGGTTTTCTTTGTGCCCTGATCCAGTACAAGACGCTAACAAACAGCTATTCCATGAAAGGATTATGCCTAGAAATTCAAACGTTTCTACGCAGACATCAATCCGTCCTGGTTGGAATGTTTTTAGTTTTGCCTCAGAAGTGTATCTATGTTCTCTCGGCTATTTGCAAGCTAATTAGCAAATGAATATTGAAGTTTGTTGAAGATAGGAACCCTTTGATTACAGCGCTACTAAACTGCTTTTGGTACATTCGCCAACAAGATTAGCTTAGCATTTGGCCCTCATTTATTGCTTTATCTCTCCGAGATGCATGAAATAATTGATATTACCGTCCTTCAATCTGCAGCATTGCGTTTTAGTCATTGCGGGCTTTGTATAGCCGGATTGAGATCACCGGTGTATTTGCCACCGAAGTTTCGTTTCCAGACTAGGTGTATAATAGCGTATTTTTTAAGCTTGTGTTCACCACATATGTTTTGCTTGGTATGAAGAAAAATATTTTCTTGATTAAGCCACTGCTGGTTCATATCAAAGCGTTTTAATGTTAGCAGTTGCGAAACTTCTCTTAGGACTCATGTATCAAAAAAGGGTAGTTTTATTTGCTCAAATATGGGGTGTTTACAATTATAGGCTGCGGCCAATAAAAGAAGTGTCTAAATTGAAAACTTTCGGTTTCATGATTAATGCACAACCACTGTAAAAAACATTTACATCGAGAGTTGCAGTACCCAAACTTTTAGACATAACATCCGTAGAGTTATGTAGTGAAAAAGAAGAAAGGAAAAAGGTGATTTCAGGAAGGCAATGAGGGCAAAACCAGAAATATTTTACGGACCGCTTCTAGATGGCGCCATAATTCTTCGGCACCTGCAAAGTGCCAAAACACACAAGACACTTTTTGTAGCGCAGATTCGCTAGTGGTATGATCGAAAACCTGTTGTTTAAATAAGATGCCGTTTCTGCAGAACGGCATTTGTGCTCAAAAGTGCATTGGAGCAGTATATTACGAAAAAAGCATTTTGTATTATAAATTCTAGATCGTTTTTTCATTACATTACTTTTTTGGGGACATTTGCTGGATGAAAAGTTCTAATCAGGAAGCTCTTCGAACGTTTCCTATCAAATAACTGTGTTGTGATGAACCAAGGTCTGTCAAATAGCCAGCATCGTCACCGAATATTTTATACAGTTACCGCTGGTCCGCAAATAGATCTTGCGGGAAGTGTCTGAAACGAGGGCCAGTGAAAACAAAGTATCACTGTTTTTGAGAATGGTTTACTATAAAGCACGTCGAACTTTGATGGCGGACATGTCAAACGAAAAGGGATGCCAGAAGATTGGCTTGATTTATAGAGTGGTGGAATGTAGTTAACTCTCTTAGCCCTGTTGTTTTTATAGAAACTGCATACTTGAATCCACGCTCTATAGAAGCTTCCAGGGACACAGCGGTGCTCATATTCACTATCTATAACAGAAACACTGCAAGAGGTTCTGCAGGGCAAGAATTTTTCTCTCTACAGATTGGCCTAATATTCTGTAAAGAAAATGACGATGTTTTGGTGTACCTTAACCTGTTAAAGTACAGGTTTGTTTATAGACATCATCTCGCGAAATATGAGTAAAGATTAGGAGTAAGGAATCATTCAAAATAAGGGCGGCTTTGAAAAAAAGGTGACAAGGATTTATAACAGAGCTGCTATCTACATTTAAAAAAATGTGTATTTTGCTGCCCTTCCTAAAATGTACAACATTCTGTTGAAATAAAATTGCTTTTAACTCTCCGTGGCTGTCTCAACAAGCATTTCCTTATGAACAAATGCTAGCGTGCTTAGCCAACAAAAGTCAGACAAATTTCTAGTGAATATCACTCTATAAAATCATATGTCGTGTGCAACCGTTTATTTACCGAAAATACGATTTCAGCCACCATCTCATATCTCTGTGATCCGTCCATTATATTGTTAAAGGAAAGTTATTAGGGCCCAACCCTGAACTCTACACAAACCATACCAGTTTAGAATAAACAAATGGAAAGACAGATCCAGTATAGACTTCGATCCTGACAGCATATTTTATTCGGACCTAAAACTAGGCAGAGAGGTCCTGTATAAAACCTGAAACGGACAGACCATTTTGGCTGAAACTTTATAGGGGCTTACCTGTCTTGTTCAATTATCGATCTTCGGCCATAGATGCCCTTGCGCCAGAAAAAATCACTTCATCATCATCATCATGTTCAATTATCGAACCGGTTATATGAGTTTTATTAGACGCTGAAATCGGGCTGTTGCGCACTGTGGCCAAATGAAAAGTGCACTTTAAAAATAGAAGGATGAATTTTCGGTTAGTTTATATAATTTTACCACATAAAGCGACTCAGGCTATGAGAGACGCCGCAGTGGAGGATGCGTGAAATTTCGGCCACCTGGGGTTCCTAAGTGAATGAAATAAATTAAAAATAAATAAATATTCTAAACCAATCGGGCACTTTTCTTTCCAACGCAATCAAAAGGCAGCCGTTGCGGCTAGGATTCGATTTCGCCTCGCTGCGCACAGCATTCAACAGCCACTGCATCACAGCGACAGGGCAGAACATAACAACGAGATGCATCTTGTATGACAGCTGTACCTGATCTATGCAAGCCCATCCTGGGCAATAAACCAATAGACCTAATCGTTTGGCAATTAATTTAGGTTTCGTAGCACAAGAACTCATAAACATCATCGCCGGCAATAAATTCATTTTGGACCAGATGTGAGATTTACAAGCATTACAGTAGGCGGCAACTGTTGGAAGGACCGCATTTGGTTTCATCTTTAGAATAAAAACTAGCATCACCATTGTGACGTCCAATCTTATATACTTTCTTTTATTTGCCTTCTGTCAAAAACAATAAATTGTTCGAAAAGGACTATCAATCGGAGCAAGGTTGAATGGCTTTCGCACTGCTAAGGAATACATGCTGTAACTCGTAGTAATAACACTGCGGAGTTATAACTTCAAAAATAGCCTATATTACTCAATCAAGGATAAAATTTGTAAAGGAAAAAAATAGGGAAATGCGAACAAAATATACGAGTTAAATATCTTCCAACTAGCAGGATGATCATAGCCAGAGAAAATATCGAATCCTTCAGTTACTATAGCGCAATGATTTATTGATGCCTTGGGCTAGTCATAGTCAAAACAAGAATAAAATGGACGTAACCTGTTTTACTAAGTTATATTGCCATCTTGTAATTTTGCTTTATATTAGTTTGTTTGCGGTCTTTTATCTCTTTTCATGCATTTTTACCCTCTACGGCGTATCTATAACTCTTTTTTATTAGGTAATCCTCTGCTAACTATATATTTTCCCCATAATTTTTGTCTCAATATTTGCACAACATTGTAGCTTCTTAGGGTAGCCCCAACACATCTCTTTTTTGTCGTCCATCTGTTTTCTGCTAACACTACATGCTCCTATAATGCTTCAGTTCTCAATGCTTATTTCTCTACTGCTCAGTTGGAGTTCCCAGTCTCTAATGGAAAGTAGCATATGGTTATTTTAACATATATCCACAAGGGAGGAAAACACGTTTGTCAGTCCCGGTATCTACTATCTGATATCTGAAGCACCTGAAAATGGACGCCAGAAATAAAGAGATAGTGAGGAAGCGGTAGAGAAAATCATAAAGGCGAGTGAGAGGGTGAAAGGAAAGGGGAGTAAACACAAAAATATAGAGAAATGTACACACAATGGCGCAAAATATTGGCAGCACATATCGGAACTACCAAGCTAAGCGTCACAGCTCCCGCACAAGAAAACAAAATGCCTAAAAATCATATTCGCTGCCTATAATCCTCAGAGAAAACCTTCCCCTGCCCGCCCCCCTTCCCTCAGCTTGCCTTGAACAGCGTTCCACTATCTTACTCTATCTGTTTTCATCCCACTATCTTACTTTATGACATCCTCGTAGGAGGGACTTAGAGGTCGATGTGACAGCCCTACTTACACTTGACGAGAATAAATGATATGCTCAAACCCAGTCAAATTTTCTGTCAAATAATTTTTAAAGCACTAAGAGTAGCGCTCAACCGTTGTATATTTTGCATTGTGTTCTTCACGTTCCTTGTGACTATTTTTGAAAACCTTCTATAGTATAACAGGGAAGTTTTTCATGACCCCATAGGCTATTGCTCAATCTGGTAAACTATCCCTACATTTTTCTACTGAAGTGCTTGTTATGCGCGGCCTCGTAGAACCAGAGCCGCATATCCATTAATAGCTGATCACTTTCTTGAAACCAAGTCTTTGGAGCTGAATGTACATACCTTTCTCTGAAGCTGACAAAAGCCAGCAATTGCAAATATATTGGTGAACTGTTGCGGGCACAAATAAATTCATCAACTACTCACATGCCAAGCAAATCAATGGCAAATGGCTCTCCTTCTCTGGTCCAAAAGTAATTTTGCTGGTTCTTAATCAGCATTATAGGTATTTACCTAAATTCTTTATCCGCAAGGGTGGGGAAAGCATACTTAGCGGGGAACACGCTGCCTGTATATAAAGGATGAATGGTGACCCGAGAGGGATTACCGGCTGAGACGATACAATAAGTTTCTAAAGCATCGATCAACATAATTAGCCACTTACAAAAGGGATAAAAAAACAAGCTTCGAACTAATTGGGAGTCATTTCAATTATATCAGAATACACAATAAAAAGCTGAGCGCATCGCCTATGCGATGGTTAAATCTAGACAAAAAGACAGCAGGGGCGTATCTGCGCTTCATGACAATGCAGTTGTGAAGACACTCATGTTAGCCATAACATCTCCCCTTAGCTGAACTGAACGACAATAGCGATGGACACGAGTGGCGATTGTTTTATCATTAGCAGGAATTATGACAACAACGCAGCAATTAACAGAAGTTTTATTTTTCTTCTCCCTCGGTACACATGGCACATGCCCACTGTGGGGTATAAGCCAGAGTTCATTGGAAGTTTAAGAATAGAATTCATGATGTCGATTTAGACTGTATATTAGATCACTTACAAACTACGAATTACTGCTGCTAAAATATTCCAGAAAATGTTATGGTGATAGGACTAGGAACCAATGAAACAAGGATGTTGCGAGAGAAGAAATGCGTTTTAAATTTGTAAATATACGGACCGATAAGCGCTAACATATAAACCTTTCGATACCAATAATATAGGTATGACATAAAACAGACACCGGTTTTAAGGCATATCCTTTGACGATTGCACCCAAAAAGAGGAGGACAGGGATTCTAAACGGCAGTCCTAGGCGAGCAAAATGAATTTCTGAATAATGTTTTCTCTGAGTAGCATACCTGCAGCAAGAGAGATTATATTGCTCAATCGTTTCCGCAACATGCCATGACGCACGAAAATTAGACGCCATGAATTCACAGCGACATAACTAAAAATTGAGGTAACGAATTCTACAACGCATGAGTATCATGGAGACCTCACATTGCCTCGAGTTACAATACCGTGCATTCCAATGGAAATTTATATGCTTCAAATCAGTAGTCGCAAAGAAGGACTCATGGCGGAAGGAGCGTAATATTTGAAACCGCTCAAAACGAGACACATTAATAGGATAATGTTCAGTACAACATCGGGAAAGGGCCAGTAAAATTCTTAACAGTTCTTCCGCCCAACCAGGGGTCGGCGCGAACTGGTTCGTTCTCCAGATAGGGGCCCGTTACACCAGCGGTGCTCTTCCGTCAGGGACGGATGTTTTAGGTGAGGCAGAAGGGCCTTGAACGGTTGCACTAATTATGAACTTTATGTACATCTATTTACATATGTACACTTTTACAGGATTTCCAAGACATAGCAAACAACTGAAATTGGTTGTCCTGTCTTCCTGGGAGAGACTCCCAAACTCGGCAGAGCCGATGGTGCAGGGAACCGACCTCATACAGGACTCAACGGAGAACACCCAACGAACCTTCGGCAACTTCCGTTTACACCTCGTGTTCACACCCCTTGGCCCCAGCTATCCAATCACTGGCCATAAGTGGTTTTATTGGGCCAAGAAAATTTACCCTCGCCCCGTGCCCGGTCACCGCTGTCCGCAGCGCTGCTTCCGCACTGGAACAGTACAGGCAGGCGATCCATGGAGCTTCTTTTGTTTTTCTTTTTTTTTAGTTTAGGGGAAGCTGACCCTGTGAGAACTCGCGCAGATGTTCGTTCCAACGCACCTGGCACGCACCTGTCTGACCATCCGCCGACGACGCCTGTCTCCTTCGCTTCCACACAGGAGTGATTAGGCTTCCGACAGGGGCGTGATAAGAGACGCTGCCGACGCTTTGCGGCGCATTCCTTCGAACGAGACACGGAGCGGCTCCCGCGTCCCATTCAGAGATTCGAAGGGGGTTATCTAAACAATGCCCCGCCATCTGAGCGCCAGGCGCCGGCTTCTGCGGTCTTCGCTGACCGATACCCGCTACCGCCACGGGAGTGATTAAGTGCCGTGGCCGTTACTTCGCGGCACCCTTCTCCGAACGGCGACACGGAGGGGCATACACGTCCCATTCCGGGAATCGAGGGGGGATTAACTCAACAATGCCCCTCTGCTTGGGCGCTAGGCCGCGCGCGAACTGACGATTCCTTAGAGGCCCTCCCCAAGATTTTACAAGGGGCCCAAATGACACCTTTAAAATTAAAACCATCAAGGAATCGGCCTACGTAACGACGCCGCCTCGATCGCGGGGCACGTAGTAACAGCACATGGAAATTGGCCCAACAATCCAAAATTAAAACAAAATGCACACACTCAAATACACAATGTTGCATGAGCGGCTCGCTTCTTGATTGAAGTTCGAGTTCGCGTATTGTGTTCAGTTTACGCACAAGCACGTCCAGCTCGCGAGCACACCACACACACATGACCAGAGCGTTCATTTGCACAGATCTGAGAGCGACGTGAGCTCAGTGAGTCGCACCAACAGCCCCTGTGTGCGTCTAAGCCACAGTGCTAGTCTGAATAGACAGACTTAACGCTTTGCGATTACTCGCTAGGCCGCCTCCACAAAAGGGTGAACACTCAATGGCTTGTGCCCTCCCGGATCGAAAACACACTGTCATCCGTGGGTTCTAACAACGAATCACCAGTTGACCCGAGGAGGGGTCCTCCCCGTTGCGCGGCGAGAATGAGTCAAGTGGCGCGCATGTAGCACCACCCTTGCACCTCCTGTCCATACTAGTGCGGCTGGGTTTTATCCACTTGCGCCTTGCATCATGAATAGCGCTGTTCCGCAATCCGGCTTTCCCCGCACGAGCAGTACGCCTGTCCCTAGGCATTCTGTCTGGTGCAGAGCACAAAGTCCTTTCACTGACGGAACAAACCTTCTGATTGCCGCGCACTGCTTTACCTGCGTCTTCCGGCTTGATAGCACCACCTGAGAATGAGCTTAGCTTGCAGTCGCCTGATGACTGACGTTTGTCAGGTAGCACTCTCCTGTTCAAGTTAGCGTCACGTGCATCGAAACGCACATTTTCCCGCCCTTTCTCAGGTTCGTTCTGCTGACGCGTACAGCTCAGCTCCAAAGATGATGTACTAGTGCCCTCGCATCCGGCCTCTACCGTCATACCGCTAACCTAAACCAATGGATAGACCGGGGGAGCAATCTTTGTGCAAATATACTAGCGTTGTATTCCACTGGCATGTTTTCCTTTTGCTCACCTGACAAACCGGGAGCTTCAACCGTGTCCTCGGCAAAAGAGCATGCAGACATTTTACTGTTGTCCTGACTGTTTTCGGCCTCCTCGGTCTCAATGGATTTCGGTTCCTCGTAAATGGCTAGCTCATTTCCACCGCCTGTCTCTAGGGCTGACGCTACACTTCTGCAGAAATTGCACACTGGAGGTCTATTGCCTTTGCTATCTTTCGCTTCCGCGGAGTCCACTTTCAAAGCTTGCGCCAATTCGACGCCCGCCACACCAGCGTTACTTAGGATGTCTCCGCATTCCGCGACAATCTGCTCAAAGGCTCCAGCTACTGTGCAGGTGTTACTGCCTCCTGGCGCGCTGCTTATACCCAAGTGAGCTATGTTCAGTGGCACATTTCTCTGTCCCAGCAGAACGTCGTTTCCTAGCGTTGGCAATCTATCCTCGGAGCGCTTAGACCGTGCTAGCTCGCTGACTCCTCTAAGCTTTTTAACCATAGCTATCTTCCGCTCCAGTTTCTGGCGTTCTGTTACCGTTTTCTTGAGTTCGGGCTCTAAGTCCCGAGGCGTTTCCTCGTAGAGAAGTGCCTTGCCTCCATTCACTTTGGCGAGCTGAGCCAGAAACTCCTTTAAACGCGCCTTCTCTATTTTCAGCTGGCTCGCCATATCGCCTAGCATATGGCTACCCTACCGGATCAACACACACAGAGGCGCGAACGGTGCGACTGAAGAAACTCACGGAAACTCGATGCGCCGGTCCACATTGTCGGCTCCCTGATGTTGGCGTCCGCCTTCACATTGACCGCACTTTGCGATGAGCTGCCGCACGCCGCTGGCCCTGTGTTCGTTGTCGCCGCCTTGTTGTGGCTCGCCGGAGACTGGTGAGCCTTTCCTCCCGGAGCGCTGCTTTTCGTGCAGTCTCGCGTTGCTGGTCCACTGCCGTGGGCCTTGTTGCCGTATCTGCTTCCGATGACTGGAGCTTGCTTGTCGTCATCTTCAGTCTTCTCCGCTGCCTTTGCCTCTACTTGACTCGTAGAGACGTCCTGTCCGACTGCGCCAGTAAATTTATTAACGGCTGTTCCGCCCAACCACGGGTTGGCGCGAAATGATTCGTTCTCCCAGCAGGGGCCCGTTGCACCAGCGGTGCTCTTCCGTCAGGGACGGATGTCTTGGGCGAGGCAGAGGGGCCTTGAACGGTTGATCTGAATTATGAACTTTGTGTACATCTATTTACAAATGTACACTTTTACAGGATTTCAAAGACATAGCAAACAACTGGAACTGGTGTTCCTGTCTTCCTGGAAGAGACTCCCGAACTCGGCAGAGCCAATGGTGCAGGGCACCGACCTAAGACAGGACTCAACCGAGAACACCCAACGAACCTTCGGCAACTTCTGTTTACACCTCGGGTTCACACCCCTTGGCCCGAGCTATCCAATCACTGGGCATAAGCGGCATGATTGGGCCAAGAAAATTTACCCTCGCCCCGTGCCCGGTCACCGCTGTCCGCAGCGTTGCTCCCGCACTGAAACAGTACAGGCAGGCGATCCATGGAGCTTCTTTTCTTTTTCTGTTTTTAGTTTAGGGGGAGGTGACCCTGTGAGAACTCGCGCTGATGTTCGTCCATTGGAATCGGCCATTATATTAGAAATGCCGCATTCTCCCGGAACACACTTGAAATGAACTTGATGTAAATATAAGAGATGAAAAAACATAAGGGTTTGCTTCAAAATACGCATATTTGGTCTTGCCAGCGCTGCTATGCCTGACAGACAGTCAGAGAGTATGATGAAATGAGTAACATTACAAAACATTTTGTAAAGGAAAAAAATACCTGCAAGCAGTTCAACGGTAAAATTGTTGTATAATCAGGGATCCGTAAAGAGAAACTCCAATCGAATTCAGGGTAATAATTACCTATTGCGCCTCTTTGATTAAGTTGGGATGCATCTGTGAAAATAGCATAGTGTAATAGATAATCTTCCAGATGGCAATATACTACAGTAGGTTTGAAGTGCTTAGCATTAGATGGCAACGACTGGTCCCAGAACAGTACAGAGGTAATATAAACTGAGCTTGGTGTGGAATAAAAATGGGAGAAGCCACTCAAGGCAAAGGCTTAATTACTCGTAAGAAGGTTCGCACAATAAAAAGCTGAAAACAAGAGTTCAAGTCTCGCACACAGGCCTCTGAACAGAGGACTGCGTTTGAAACTGATTTTGGTAAACTCAAACAATCGTAAAGCGCGCCTCTCCCAAAGCAACGAAGGTTGTAGTCTGTATCCAGGATGGCGAGAGAAAACACCACCACCAAACTCCAGATTTGTCTCTAAGTTTTGCAGAGAAACAAAAGGGTATGTATGCTATACTGAATATCTTATGCTGAATTCTAATCCGGCTGCAAATTGCTCGCTCACCTTTTAGGCAATTTTTTTTTATATGATGCCGGTAGTCTAGCTGAGAGTGATATAGCACGCATTTTAAAGCATTAACCTGTGGTATCTGTGAACCGCAATACACAAGGGATATATAAAAAGGTATGTCAATGGGAAAACGAGTACTGCGGATTTCTGCGTGCAAGTCAAACTTAGGGTGACGAAGTAGGCTTGCAATACCTGGTGTAAGGAAAGAAACCTTTTGCAGAAGAGAAAAAGGAATAATCATCTGCATACAGAAATGTTGTATAGGATGAACGGGAATATCCCTTATGAATGTATTAAAAAGCAAATGATACAGCACGAATCCCTGGGGCCCGCATCTTGTTTGGTAATACATTTCAGAAGTAAAGGAACCTCTAGAGTAGAAATATCTCCTATTCCGTAGGAATTCATTTAGGCATAAAAATGTATAAAGGTGGCCCAAGTTCGTCAACCTTATTCAACAGTACAGAGTGTTCTATGCTGTCATATGCCTCCGCGATTTCCAAAGTGACCAAAGCCAAGACCTCTTTCTTCTGCATTGCAATCCTAATTCCACTCTTCAAGTCTATATGAGCTCTCCATATCGAGCACCCTTGATCGAACCCAATCTGAGCATCACTGCATTCATGGTCACAACATGGTTTATGTGGCGCATGTGAACTATGCGTTCAATAAGATTCACTAAGTTTAACGTTAAATGAATAGTCCGAATATTATCCAAATCAGAACCTCTTTTTCTGATCTTTGAGGTTTAGCATAATTTTAGCAACTTTCCAACTTCAGGCAATCAAGTTGTCTCCAGTGAAAAAAATTACGATATTCAACATCTCCGAGTTGTGGCCATGCACAGAATATTTCAGCAAAGCGACTGTTATACCGTCGTACGCAGGAGCTTCAGGTTTCAGAGAAGCCGCTATAAAATGCAACACACATGGCTCAACTGCACTGAAATGAGCGCATGGTAAAGTATCAAAGTAACGGAACCATTGTTTGCGCTAGAAAGTGAATTGCAAGGCATTTCACAATATTTTCAAGCTTATCTTTCGCATCATGAGCAAGTTCATCTACATGAGATGAAGATAAACTTGGTTGTATTTCATTCACCTAAACAATGCCTTCAAACTATTTGAATTGAAGAAATAAGTGCTCATTAGCATTATAGTCGTCCTTCGGTCTAACTAATAGTTCTTGTAAATGAAGCCAGATAAAATGTGTATTTATCTAATTTTGAGGACGCTGAGAATGGGAAAAGATCTTCAATACATATATTCTAGGAAAGCATGTTTTTTCACATTCTTCATTTCACCATCGGCACGACATTTACTTACTGACAGGTGATTTTACCGTGTACCCTAAACATTCAGTGGCATCCAACATAGAACAAAGTGTTTGTTGAGCACGTTAGGAATTGTTTGATGATGCTATGGAGGAGAAAGAGCAGTTCGCAAGCTTTCGGAAGAGTTCATGATTGACAAATTTTTATTGTGAAGTAATCATAGTAAGCGGAACGGCCCCTAAAATAAACGTAACTGGGAAGCGGTCGCTAGATGTACCCCAGTCCACTGTAGCCCATGATAATATCCTTAAGCCATTCACTTGTAGCGTCAAATCAACTATTTACCTAGAACCTGCTCACATCCAGTTCCAAATACACTGCCAGCATATATCTAAAAGGTAACCATATATAACATATTCGCGCTTTGGGCACGTATCATCATCAGCGGGCTTATCTCCATGACAGTGTAAACATTACCGCAGTAGACGTACAAATGTCAGAGGAATGGTGGTATCCCCGAAGACTGCAGCGTGTTGCTGACTTCCATGCCTTGCGGCTACGTTGAAATTGCTAGCAGTTCTTGCATTGTAAAGGCGATGCCAAAGGAAATCGACACGGTAAACAGAGAGCCACACCTATGCTTCTGCAGGACATTTAGCCCACTCAATTCTAGCAATCATCGATTCTGTCGGAACCCTGGAGCAATCAGCATCTCTGCTGCTTAGGAAGAGTGATATAAAATCAACGCCAGCATCATAAAATTTCTCAATCATGTTCTGGGGAACGAGCCCATGGTTCCATGCTGCATATATACCTTTTAAACATTACAGCTGTTCTGGGAATGAAGCCCTCAATGATATTAATGCAAACAAAGTGCGTCGGAGCAAATTTGACGGACTAAATCAGAGCACCTGTAGAGATTACCCTCATGCCAGAAGGACGCACCTCAGAGATTCCTACGTAGCGGCTGGTGCAGCCTTTGGCTTCTTCTAGATTATTATTTTATGCGATGCATATTAGCGTAGGTTTCGGGCCTTCGCGCGACGCCCGGCGGTGGCCACCATTGACCCTGAAGTGGGGTCACGTGACATGACGTCACGTGATGACGTCACACCGGCTGCAGATGGGGCCTCATATTGCGTCGTCGGTCGCCTCCCGGCGGTGGCCACCATTGACCTTGAAGTCAGATCACATGATGTAAAGTTACGTGATGACGTCACACCGGCTGCAGATGGGGCTTCATATCGCGCCGTTGGACGTCGCCCGGCGGAGGCCTCCACGCTTCGGTTCGCGCCGTCGCGCGAGACGCGGCGGCGGCGCCACCATCGCTGCATCACGTGAAATGTGACGTCACGCCAGGGATGAAGCGGCGAGCGCCCGCCGTCGCGTCAGTCTCTGTGCCCGCAACCGCGCCAGCGTCTTTGCGCCGGGCGTGTATGCGGTCAAGATGCCTACGACGATTAACCTAAAACCACGTCTCCGTTACTTAGCCCCATCCACACTGAGGCAGCTGCTTAACATGCTTCGCATCCACTGGGCTTAACCTTGATAAGCCTTCCTTTTTTTTTATTTTTCACTATCAGGACATCATCCCCAATTGGCACAAACGCCGCCGGTATTATGCTCGCTCTATTTCTGCCAAAAGATTCCAGGTCCAAGATATTGGGCTAGCTGGCTGGCAATTTAGGTTGCCGAACATCCACTTGGGGAAGTTATAGACATTGTCAATGAAGTAGTGAAACATGGACAATATTTCTTGGTTGAAAACCATTACTGACCAATCCTCACCAGAGAGAACCGTTAGCAGTCAATACAGGTACCAGAAGTCAGAAGAAGACTGCAGAACACTACCACAATCATCTGTACAATCAACTGTAGGAGGCGCTCAAAATTCTCCCCAGCCGTTATCCAACTTCTCTTCCTCGTCCTCTACCCTGTATGCCGGCGTCAACACTTCTTCTTTATCACATTTGCGTCGAAATTTCAACATTCCACCGAAGCTTTACAAGTGACTTAATGCACCGCATATTTTTTTAAACTGGCGGGAAGTTTTTTTCAAGTGTGTTCCACGGAACGCAAGAAGAGGAGTTGATGTCGAGGAATACGCAGGTGAAGGAGTGCCTGTCAGGCCTGAGTCGAGAGAAGCAGGGAGTGAGGAAGGACCCGGGCTGACATCAGCAGTAATGATGCTATGAGACATTCAAGATGAGTCGCAAGTTGAACTCTCCCTGGTTTCCGAAACGTTGAATGTTGGATACTAAGGTGCAGCTAGTGGGCGGCAAACTTTCAGCGAAAAGACACGTCGGAGCGGCATCAGGACTGGCCAGGGATTGCGATGAATGAATTCATGGCGAACAGCCGAATCGTTGGTCGACTGTCACACTCACCCATCATCTAGCGCGTATGAGGCAGTGCTGCGTCACTCCACAACTCTTGCATGCCTTAAATATAGAGCAGACAGGATGCTTCACTCAGGCGGCTTACGATCACGCACATAGTACCCAGTTTGATACTCACTGTGCCTGGCTCACTCCGCATGTTCGCATAAAGTTAACACTTGACTTTATCCAGATCTCCAATTTGTCGCAATAGCCCAAGAGTTCTTGTGGAATCTGTCGAAAATCACTGATCCGGAAGGCCTCTGACATTAAGTTTTGTGGGGCGGAAAAGGGCTATGAAGCAGGACGGTTTATGCAATTCCTGCCGTTATATATTGTGCACATCGATAGACACCGATGTAATCATCAATGGCACGTAGTTCACGTCACTCGCACAAAGCCAGCTTAAGATACGCAATAAAAATCTACTAAATTGTTATACTTGATTGGGGGTCATTAAACGAAGAGTAGAAATGACGTAGTTTCCGATATTTGATAAGCGTTAGCAGTCTGCAGAGTCAAATTGTGGTCTGAGTAATGCACAGTCTCTTGTGGGCAATTGTCGTCCGCTAAGATACCTAGAACAAATTCTTGAACAGTTGCAGCTTAAATGGTATTTGTGAAAAATAATCCGTGTAATCACTATCAATGAATATTATCATAAACAGAGAGCCACTAGGAGCGTGATCGAAAGGCACAACAATGTGAACGGAAAATTAAATCTTATCTTATGTTGGGCAAGGCAACATGTTACAGATGTACCACGTACACCTTTAAAATAGCCGCACTGCGGAAAAATCTGGCATAGACGGTGTGTCATTATCTTCGACTTGCTGCACTTGACCGGACGACTTGCAGACAGAATCTAAATAGGTCACTTTGTCGCACCGATGACCCTTTCGTTCGCGCCATCGGCATGCGGTGTAGTTCACCAAGTGTGCACACAGAACCGCAGCACTAGAACGAGTGCTCTGAAAGTGAAGGTGAATATTTCGTTATATACGTGGCAGTTGCATTTACTGCAAAAGGACTGAGGTGCGTCTCATAATGTGCAATTGCATACCGTGCGGTTTCCTGGAGTGACCTCTTCAAGCACCTTCTGGCGTCACTGGAAGTTTGCTCACTCTGTCTGACAAGGACGAGGGTGCGTGAGAGTTTCAAGGCGGACCCTTCCATGAGAAGGCGTTTATTCAAATGGCGACAAATGGCCTTCTCTTCTCCCAGCTTGTTCCTGATGATGTCTTCCGCCAGGCTCCCAAAGCTGCTGCCACCCCCAAGACTGCGAAGGCAGCGACATAATAATCAGCGGTCTCTCCGGCAGTCTGTATTCGGCGGAGAACATGAAGGTGTGCGGCGAAAGCATTCACAGAGAATTTTTGATGCGCCACTAGTATATATACATCGCTTTGTCGCATTGGGCCCCGCCAAGAGAGTGTGATGCGCAGCGGTTGGCGTTAAAAGCGGACGATGATGATAATGCTTAGAAATTGCGCTAACCTTCAAGTCCGGAGCGATTCTCCGGAACGGCCTTTCGGCGTTCCCAAGCAGTGTGGAGGTACTAGACGCCAACAAATAGTTGCGGATATCGAGCTCCCATTGCTTCCAGAGACAGGCAGGACGAACGGCAGGGCTGCCGAAAAGTTCATGACGAACGTTCAGGAGTCCACAACGAGGTCCTGATTTAAGCTAACATCTTCATAGCCGAATTATATTGTATTGTAGGTAGGAATTAAGACTAAGCAATCGACTTCATTTCGTCTTGTTTCGTAGCACATCGCATAACTTTTAAATGTATCTTTCTCTGAAGCGAAAACCTTAGTCAAGCAAGTACGAAATGTTCAGTTGTATCGATCTCACCACGTCTCAAATAGATATTTGGAAACGAGGCCGCATATATATAAGTAAAGGTTTAAACGGGGGATCTTGCATCGTATAAGATTTAGCGTTTCTTTAACACTGTTGTGTTTGCTTTAACAAACCTCCTATAAGTACATATCGTGTTGATAGTCAAAATGAGATATCAAGTAATCGTTTGACGAGCTGCTATGTATTGATAGCGCCGAAAAAACAACTCCCAAAATTATGTGATTAGGAACGTTAAGAGAACAGGTGCACCTAGAGCTGATTTTTCCATGAAGCCTGTCGTTTCAGCCTGAAAAATACCGCAGGGACCTACAACACAGATGAAGCGTACCTCTTTAACTCATACAGGGATGAAATACTTATGTGAGCGGTTAAAAAGAGCATGCTGACTAAAACGACAATTAAAGAGACACTGATTGGAAACTTGTTTGTGCTGCATTGCAGGGACTTGTTTATTGGCGCAGGCCCAATATCCGCAAACTGTGCGAACAAGTTCTGTGTGGAATCCTAGACACGTATCCCTAGCTGTGCTGCTTCCTCGCTCTCCATTCCACGTCCGTGCGACACTTCATATTTTTTACAAAAATAAGAAAGAAAGCTAAGCAGGTGTGTTTGAGCGAAAGTGCTTCTCGTCGAAAGACTATTCAACCAAACCAAGAATGTTTTTGGATTGCATTTTTAGCTGGGGCGAAAAGTAAACCGTCTGAGGAGAGCCTACTCGAGACCAGAAAGTAACTGCAATATCATCGTTCGCTGCTCTCAGTACGTCAGCACCGCAATTTCCATCTGTGTGCAGAAGCTTTCGCACGTACTTATAGGCTTCACTACGCAAAAGCCATTTTTTCTATTGGTCTGGCTGGTCTTTTTCTCTCCTTTTTGTATTTCTTCCGGAGAGAGACTGTTTCTTTATTTGCATCCTTTTATTCTCTTACAGTTATCCATATTTGTTCTGTAATGGTTCTGTGCTGGTCACATTGATCAGTGACATTCAGTGGGCTTCATTAACACGATGGCTTAGTGTGGGCTCTTTCGGAACACTCTCGCTATAATATCTGCTCTGTTCGTTAGCACTAATGATGTTTAAGGGTAATATAATCTTAAACTAAATGTCAAAGCCGGTACACGGGGAAGCAGGTCCAGTGTCGTGGTATCTCCTCATCGTTTACATTTAAACATGCTCTCCTTTTTTGTGCTGCATGATGAAAGTGTAAGTTCTGTCATTTTTACGAATTGGGCGTTATTCATTGACGGTGAAAACGAAATATAATTTCCCCGTGCGCACATTCCCATAATATGTTTGTTTATGGCAACGCGTGTAGACGTTTTATTATATTGTTACGTGATGGTGGCTCTTCTCCGCATCGAGGACACTCTGCGTCGTCTCTGCAAAGCTAAATACTTTCTTAATGAATATGAAGAGCGGGCACTGGTAAATTGGGGCCATAGAAGAGACCGCGAAAAGACCGCGTTTATCACGGCAGATGGCCTCTTTGAGTTCAAGGTAATGTCATCCGATCTGAGCTCTGCACGCACTAGCGACATTGTATCGAGTAATGGATACCGTGTTGGCTGAATTGAAGCGGCCAATTTGTCATTCTACTTAGCCGACATCGTTGTCTTCTCTTCAAGCTTTCAAGAAGATCTGAGAATTTTTCGAAATGTCCTGGAAGCAATGAAATCATCACGGGTAACACTAAAACACAGAAAATCGTCTTTACCTACGCGAAGCTTCTATTTATGGGCTATATTAGAAGTAAGGAAAATGTTCGCCCACAGCCGCAGAAAAAAAATGCGATAGCACTGCTTGCACAGCCTGTCACCGAAAAGGATGTGCGCAGATTCCTTGCGCTATGTCTTTACTACCGCCTATTTGTAAGCCACATTTTGCGCAAGGCCGAACCGTTGACTCAGCTTACAAAGGCTGATGTGCTTTTTAAATTGGAAGCGCCGGAATCACAAGCCTTCAAGGAACTTAAGTTTTACTTTGATGAAGACGCCTACATTGAAAGTCTCAGTTCGACGACCAGAGAGCATGTTTATAGCTATCGCCACCGCTGAGCTGTTCATTTCTTTTGCAAGCGCAAGTCAGCCCAATAAAGAGTTCATTTCAATGCTATAAGGCTTATCACTACAACGTGACAATATCAGCAAGCACATTCAAGCAAGCATAATCTAAAAGATGAGGATATTTCCATTCTGGGTTGTGACGTCTCTTGACTATACAGACTATACAGTCAAAGCAAGGAGTTCTGAAAGAATTAGAAGATTTAAGTAACCTTATATAAAAAAATTATTTCAAGTCTTAGAAATAGCTATATGACCTAGATTGTGCACTGCATATTACATAAAAATTCACAATGACACATGTAATCGCCTATGGTAAGTTGTGAAGAATATTAGATTATCAAATGAGATTTCATAGAGTACACATTTCCTAACAAAATGTGGGATTTTAACGTAGTTGAACCGAGCAGGCTGAGTTAAATCTTAAGCGCAGAAAGAGAAGTTGAGCGAGTCGAAGGCATGCGATACTGTGCACGAGATGGGGTGGACTTTAATACATGAGGATATAGTCTGCGGAAAAACCTACGAGTTTGCGTAGGGACGTGTTGCGAGTAGTTTTTAGCCACGAATCAACTTCACTTCGACGGCTCTTTTTTTTTTTTTTTCCAATCCGGCAAACGCAATTCACTGCATCCTTCGATGAGTTTGTACCTGTAATGTGGTGCTGTCGCACTAAATGTGCCAATAAAGGTGTGAATTAAAGCAAGTTAGACTGCACTTTTTAATTAGTAGCATTGAAAGACTTCGAATAGGAGGCCACGTTGTAGTATTGAGATTAGCCACACAGAGATAAGATTTTTGCTCGCGCCGCCCGTATAAAGGCTTTCGCAATGATATATATCTGGTCTCAATATAGACAATTCTGATTTTTTTCGTAAAAGCCCGCTATCATTTATGCTGTATAAAATTCGCTTGAAGGTAAAAACGAAAAATGCCTAAGCTCGAATAAAGGGTTAATCTTTGAGAAAAGAATGCGGCAATTTGTGGTTTCCCCTCCTTTGAACATAACCCAAAATATTGTCTGACCTTCGTGCTTTGTTTAAATACATTATCTGCTGTGATACAAATATTGCCTCTATTACTTACAGTTTGTGAATTCAAGTAGTGAGATCCATCTACTGATGTATTCTGATTCAATAGAAGGGGAAATACCGAAATGCATCAGTTCTAAATTACTAAAAAAAAATGAAGAAGGCGGCGGAGTTCTCCGCACGTTAGAAGCAAACGGCAAGTAAGTGCTTCAGTTTTTACTCTATTACACACACTCTTTCGACCACGCCCTTAAGAGTCATAGATAGGGGGTCGCATGCCTCACGGGATACGGCTTTTGGCACCGTGCTGGATGGAGCCCTTCTGAAGGAGCCCGTTAAGATATCGTGGCCACAATAGAGGGTTAAAGTATAGCATTTGGACGCGCACAAATATGTTGGAGAAATTAAGAGCTCTAAGATGCATATGCTCTTGAAGTTGGTAAAATTGTATTTTACAATTTTCACTAAAACGGATAAATAGTGCGCAATGCCAACTGCGAGTGTTAAATGATGCAGCCTTTTGAAGAATTCGGAGCTATGTGATTAAACTGTATTGTATGAAGTATTAGAATTACGAAGAAGCCATTATTGTGGCAGTGTTCCTAATTTTTGTTATTTTATTAATCAAAACTGTGTTGCGTTTACCCCTTTTATGCTGATTGTATTCTTTCTCGTGTGCAACCCCTGCTTAGCTTTGCCTTACTTTTCATGTGCGGTGTTACACTGTAACCCTTGAGGCCGACCGTTGGTCGTCATCGGTAAAAATGGCCCTGGAATTGAACATCACTGCTGCGATTGGGAGAAGTGGCGGGGAGACGGCAGAGACCGATACACAGCGAACGTTAAAACTATAGGCAGTATAAATACCATAAATGCTGTGCGTCATATATGAATACAAAAGGGAATACAATACACATTATTCCGTAGGTATTTAAGAAACAATCCCAGCATTAAAGATGAGATTTACCACAATTTTACATTGGAGGCAAAGGAAGAACACGGATAGTGGGGATCATGCAAATAATGCACATGAAGATCGTAGGAATGTTAAGACTAAACAGATGACTAATCTGTATTCGCCATGCATTTCACCCACGTCCTTAAATGAATTCAGGATAAATGCTCATGGTAATACTGATAAGCCGACTTTGAAGACGGATGAATAGTGGAAAAAACGGAGGAAGCAGCCTTGAAACCTTCCTTCGAGCTTTAGTGCCAAAACTACTTCGCAGAATTAGGGCTTACCAAATTCGCCTAACGCTGTGTCGTCGCTCTATACTCCGTTTCATACATCAAGTGCAACACTACAAAAGCTACAGCTCTTGTTTGCGCTCTCCGCATCCGCGATAAAAAATAGTGCTTGCTCTTGACGAGAGAAAATAATAGTTGCTTTGTCTGCAAGCTTAATACATTTTACATTTGCCATCAACTTCATAAAAAGCACCTTTTTTAGGGAGAAAAGGTCGGATTCGGCTAATTTGTGTGTTTTTTATGTCGTTTTTGTTCGTTTTGCGTTTTGCTGCCCCGCAACTTTGCCAGCTGGGCCACCAGATGGCGCTGGCTGTGCCCTTCGCGCTGCGCATCTCTTCTTGAGAAAATGGTTCTTTGGTGCGCATTTTTTCAGGAGATCCGCTCTTTGAAGACGTCTAAGCATGAAAAGCATGTTATTGCAAACATGTATGCTCAGAATAGAGCCCGTTTTGGCAGGAACCACTCGCCTACAGAACGAGCGCGTAGTGATACGCCTCCTGTTTTTTTTTTCTTGCGGACTACCTGCGTAGCTTTCGCTGCGTTGCACCTGATATATGAAACGGAGTATAATTTGCTACGCTGTTTCCTGATGTCACAAATACGCGGCCTCATGCGAGTAATCCAGTTATATCGGCTCCAATGCGCGAGACTCATCAATGGACATTTTAAGTTCGCTAGACACCTGAGTTATGGAAGCCTATGACTTACTCTGACCGGCCAAGAACTGTTGTAGCGTTCTAACTTTTCAAACAAAAGAGCGGATTAGAACCCGGGTACTAGGATTTAGTCACTAAGCGACTTAACCACTAAGCCATCTCGGCGGAAGCTTTCGATGTTTACGAAACATGTTTAGAAAGGAATAATTCACCATGATTTGAATTTGGTGGTCCGAGGATGTACCACAAATAAGGTTAAGCCCATGACTCCCACATTCCAGCGTGCCGTTGCACTAGAGCTGTTGGCGGAGGGAACTCATTCCTTTAAAAAGGATTTCCTCATAACGATGACTTGGAGCCTACAGGCAAGGTGTGTGGGTTAGGTGGGGTTGTGGGCGCCAGACTTTGACATGAAGTATAGCAGGGCACTTTGCATCGATACTGGGGACAACGGAGGCAATGGGTAAACCTCGGCGGATTGGCGCGGTTTCTTCTAAATTGCGCCACATATATAAAAGAAACTGATGCCCACCAGGCCCCTAGCTACGGAAAGATTGTGGAACCCCACTTTCGTAGCCATTGTTCTGCTCATTGTCTCGCATGCTCCTTTAAACGAACAGAGTTGTTTCATCTTTGTCCAAATTATTAGCTGCGCAGAACGTGAGTATTTCATCTCAGGAACGCAAATCTCATCCCTGAACAAATCATGGTGAACTACGAGTGCGGCGGTTGAGAAGGGGAACTTAACTACTTGCTCAATGTGAGAGTAACGAGAGTGCGTTCGCTTGGCATTGACATCTATTGAGATCGTTGACATTATTGACTGAAGACACCAAACGAGTGGAAGTATGGCAACAAAAAGAGAGGGGGTTCAACAATTAAAGGCTGCTGAACCGAATATTGAGCGTTAGCGCGAGTCTAAGGATTGTGGAAATCCTGGGTCCACTGGCTGGGTTTAAATCCCAACGGAACCTCAGGTGGTCACAGGCTAGCATACATATCTGAAACGATTGCCTGGAAAGCCGTGGTGGAAGCGGGCTTTGGCGGTGCTGCTGGCGGAGAGCTTGTGGGCGTTCGCTGCTGAAGTTCTGTCCGGTTTACCCTACTGTACAGAACATAACTAGATACTACAATTAAGTTTGTAGGATCTAGTTGCATCTAAGCCTTTAAGCGCGGGAGGTTTGCCGAACTAGACTGCGAAAAGCTGGCGCGTCATCGCACACTCGGAAAACTGGCCTGCCTGGTGTGTAGTCGTCGGAAATTGCGGGCTGGTGGAAAAGTCTCCATAAGGTGACTGTGTTTGATGACTGCACCGTTTTTCCCACTCCGTCAGCAAAGTGAAGCAACACGGAATGTTACGTGGCCAATCTCGACTCGAGCAGCGCACACTCCGAGCGGTGGCGCCACATGTCCTTTGGCTGTCCTTATCGGCGCTCCATCGCCAAGGAGTCAGGACTTTGCGTAGGATTGTAGCAAGGCCATGACTCATAACGCAAAAATTAGCGCCGGTACCTACAAGGGAAGTAGTGCGGTGGCTGTCAACGACGATCAGTATCTCAGCGGAAAGGTCACCGGCGACAAAGTGCGGCCTATTTAGGATCGTCAGACCGCAGGGTCGGTCGGTGCGTCGAATTTCAGCGTCGAAGGTAAGGTTTTGGCATTGTTGGGAGGTCGGCGGACTTGTTGGTCGTGCTGTGCGTCGATTGGGGGCTTCAGAGGAAAGCTTCGGCGATCATCGGAAAGTGGCCGAACTGCTTGTGGGAGCGGAGGGTGGGAGATCAGACCGTTTAATATAATCGGCGAGCGGAGGGTTTTGGTCGTAGGGCTCATTTACGGCGGCCATACCCCCGAGGGTCCCGTCCTCAGTTTTCCCGGCGCGGAATCGGGGACTGTCTAAAGGAAGAACGGCAGTTGGAGGAAACCTACCAGGGCGATGGTGACTTGGACTGGCGTCGCGGTAAGGATGCAGGTGGCACGTTGTCGCTGAAGTACAGGTCGACGTCCCGAGGTCGTTCACCATATCGAGGCCGAGGGGCATCCGGTGAAATTGCTCGCAAGCCCATCCGATGGACCGGGCAGTGGGACAGTACGTGACCGGCTTCGCCGCAGCGAAAGCACAGAGGTAGAGTGCCACGCGTGTGCTTTGCGAACGGGCGGTCGAGCGTCAGACACACCAGACACACTGCATATCGTGGTGCAAGACGAGCGGGAGGAGCGGGGCTGCAGGCTGCCGGTGGTGCTGACGCAGGAATACGCACCACGTCGCTGTAGGTCATGACATACTGCGCAGCCGGCTGGGGGGGATTACCTTGATGGCACCGCTTGGCGGAGCTCTTCGCCCAGATGCGAAATGCCCCAACACGCGTGTGTTTCTCGAGAGAGGGCAGGTTTTCAGCTCTTCACGCACGATGCTTAGGATAAGTTCACGAAGGGCTTCCCTCTCGTTTCCGGCCATCGGCAAGCGGGAGTCTACAGGATTGAAGTTCGCAGAACGATCAAAATCTACAAATTGCGGCTGTAGGGCACGCTTCATTCTTGACGATTCCGTCATAAAATCACCCACAGTACATAGAGGGTCAGGTAAAAGGCCGATAAACAGGTTCTCATTGATGGCTCGCATAATTGGCGCACCTTCTTTGCCTCCGGCATGAACGTATCTCCGTGGTTGAAAAGCCGAGTCATTTCTTCTGCGAACACAGCGACACTTACATTATGCCACTACTCTCAGGACTGTAAGCCAGTTCAGCCATATCTTTCTCTACTTCGTTGGCAAATTTTCTGAGAAGCTGCCACAGGCAATCTTTCCAGATGGTGATGGTAGCTTCGTGATTTTCGAACCACATCATGATGGCGTCTTCAAGTGCGAAATAAGCATTCAGCAGCTTGCGCTCCTCATCCCACGATATATAAATGCAGCGACCAGTCCTAGCTAGTCAACCAGTACTCAACGTCCTCAAATTTGTCTCCATGGAACTGCGTGGACATACGCGGAGCATAGAATAGTAGCGGCTGGGAACACATCGGAAGCTGAATGGTCAGGCTTGTCGCCGTAGGACCACACTCAGGGGGTAAGCCTCTCAAGCGGCGTGCTTGCCTTGTGCGCAGGTGTCGTGTCCAGGGTGTGTAGCTGGGCGTTGGAGGTACCCAGAAGATCTTCGTGCATGGATTGTACCCGCAAGCTCCACCAAAATGTTACAGAAGCCGGTAGAACTAAGCAGGCAGTTTACTTACACCAACGTATAAGCTCCGGCGAAACAAGGCGCGACCGGCTATGGACTAGCGAGCGAGCTCCCAGAGAAAAGAAGACGAGCTCGGGAGAGTCTCCCGAGCCCAACCACATGGCAGCGCTAGTAAGTAACAGTGCATCACGATTGAGCCTAAACGATATTCTCCACATGAAATTATGGAGTTAAAAGGCTATCGCGACTACTCTTATATAGAAGCTTGAATGTCCACCGAATTTTGTTCATTCTGGTTGGAAACAGTAGAACTGACGTGAGAGCTACATAAAGAAGGAATACATGTATTTCCAGCTTCACGCTACATTCTCATCCGTCTTGAGTATTTTATTGGTTCCTAATACACATTTTGCAGTGATGTTAATGTCAACGCTAGCTTTACTCCCGTAGTTGTTTTTATGAACATCAAATGCTATCTTTGGTCTATTCGCGCAAAGGTATAATTCAAGCGGAGGATGCTAATTTTAGTGCCGCTCATGGGGCACAATTTTGTATCTCCAAATCCAGTCAAGTCTCTTTTTATCATAATGAGAATGTAAAAACGGTGTGGTCGAAACGAACATTTTTATATGTTCAGATTACCGCAACTGCAGAAGTGGTAATGATTTAGATTTTTCTTTTTCATTCCAGCATCACCGCGGACTTCGGCAAACCGTACGTACAAAAACTTCTCATTATTGTGTCTTCCCGCATTATGGCAGTTTGAATAGAAAATTTCACTCTTTGATAGAACCGTTATCACTGGATGTTCAACTCTGGTACTTTCTCTTATTGCTGAAAACAAAATTTGGCTCAAGGCAGAGCTTTACATGTTCTGTGACCGCTTCTTAGGAATGGGTATTGATATACGTCTTTTTTTTTCTTTTATGATCAGTATGAAGCCGATGAAAACGTGAGTACAATTTAAAAGCTCGTTAATTCTCGACCCAGTTCTTTGCAGTTGAAATAAAACTTCCTAGCATTTTTTTATTTGGAACCTTATTGCGATATCAATAAAAGTGTGGAAACACTGTTTCTACCGATACCTATATTAGCTAGTGGCCGGACCAATGCGAAAACTACTTGTAGTTCAATCGCAGAGTGCGGAAGGCTGTAAAGTTACTAATGATGTTTAGAGTATATTAAGTATAGAAGGTACATACCACAGAACCAAGAAAAATATAAGAGGCTAAAAAAGGAATACATATTACTATGGAATGCAAAAATACGAAGAAAAAAATGAGGTGCCGATATTTCACAATACTAGAGTTTCATCAAAATTTGGCTCGATTTTTAAGGTTGTTTATTAGTAATTTAAGAATGTCTGGCAATTTTTACCTCTATCGGCAATTAGTTCTATATTTTTCCTTCATTTTACTCTGCACGGCGTTCGCAAAAACATTGCCACATTTGGGAAGGTTAAAGTTACGATTAGATGCTTGTCTTTTATTACAGGACAGGAAAATTAGTGTTTATCATGCTGTTTATCAAAAGGAGAAATTTGTGGTTGCGCAAGGATGGGAATGAGAACACATTATTAATATATAAATTTTCCCAGAGTGATCTGAGTCAGTTCTTACGACATTCAAAGCTCGCTTTTGAAGACGACATAGAGAAGATAATTAGGTTTTATGTTTCGCGCCAAAATTCATAACAGTAACTGATATGTGTATGACAGAAAAAATAGAAAAGGGAGCGTAATACAAGGTACGCAAAATAGCATCTCTCCCTCATGAGCGTGTGGCATCAGAATGCTAATTTTCCATACGTGGTTAATTTATTCTTTCAAATGTAAATGGCAATAAAAATTACTCCTAAGTATTTGAAGCACGAACATGGTTGTATTAGTGACGCACCTAGATGAAGTCTAAAATTTTTGTCTTGTGCCTAGATGCAAAACAACGTACTTAGTTTTCGAGAAATTTAAGGTAAGGCAGTTTTCAAAGAACCAAGAAGACCAAATTTCGAGTTCACTCATTTGAGTTCTTTGAATTACCAGAAGAGATTCCTCAGTGACAATTAAAGTGTCGTCATCTGCAAACATTACTAATTGTGAAAAGTGAAGTATCTGCCGAAGATAATTTATATAAAGTGAAAACAATATTGGACCCATAACAGAGCTCTGTGTTACATCTCAAGATATATTGTTTTCATATCTTACATGAGATCATTAACAACTACCCTTTGTATCCGAGAAAATAAATAGCTGCAAAATGCGATCGCTGACCGCTTGAAATGCCTTCTAAATAGCTAGGAAAACAACAACAGCAGTGTTATTTTTACTCATAGCGGAAGTAAGTGTTTGTGATAATGTTAATACAGTGGTGAAGGCTTATCTATTTTTTACAAAACCGTGTTGCTCAGGTGCAAAAATATTATTCTCTTTTTTTTATAGCCTGTTTTAACCTGTTGCGCAATTAGCTTTTCGAAAAGAGCGTTTAGCATAGTTGGTAAAGATATTGGCTGGTGGCGACAGATTTGCTTTAAGTCTCCATCTTTACATTTATTGAATAGAAAACAGCACAGAAGACAAACACCAAATCAGAAAAACACAAGTAGCGCTCGCCTTGTGTTTCTCTGCTTTGGTGTTTGTCTTTTGAGCTGCTTTACATTCAATATGGTCCACCAACGCGCCCGTTTGGCTATAGTGTCTATATTTATATACTCTTTTATCAATTTTAAGTATATCTGGGTAATAATTATCTCTATGGATTGATTGAACAAGTGACGTAGGTAAGAGCCAAGGTTATCAATGTATTCTTTAATTACCCGTGTTCGTATGCCATCCGACCAACTGCTTTATTTACTGCCATTTTACTGACAACACATTTTATATCGTCAGTGGTAAGGTCCAGAAAATATAAGTTATTATGCGCAATCGTAGGTACACATGAAGTAGATAACTGCTATGGATATTGACCTGTATATCTAGAATCTACAATGATGAAGTGATCATTAAAATCATTATGAACACGTGGTGGGGGATATTGGTTGGGGTGACATTTTGCCGTTGGTTCGCAATTATGTGTCTAACCACATTTCATGGCTGTTTTGGTGTCCTGCTTGTTTTACGTTATAGATTTGCATAATACAGCCTTCTTGATTTTCTAATCATTGCTGCTGCTGACTTATTCCGGTAATATTTAAACTGCTCGCGGTAATATAGATTTTTTATTTTTCTTCAATCTCTGGTAGTATAAATCCTTACTCTTCAGAACAACAAGCACGTCCTGAATTATCCATGGGCCATATGGGGTCGCCATAATTGTGTTTAATATATGCTTGCCTAGATTGGGTGAGTGGATTGCTAATATAATCAACGAAAGTTTGAAAATCAATATATGTATAGGGATCAATTATGATTTCAAAGTTAATATACTTAAGTATGTTTTATAATCCTCACATAATCAATACGGGAAAATTGTTTGGGCGAATTTGACTAGGAGGTTATATATACACTATTGGCAGGAACATAAACGTAGGGGAATGATCGGCAACAACAACAACAACAACATTGCACGCACTGGCTCGCAAATTCACTTCAAGGTTGCATAACATATGGTCAATGAGAGTTGCGGATTGACTCGTTATTCCAGCCAGAGAGTTAATTACATATTTAAAGCTGAGTCAAACTGAAGGCGCCGTATAAACAGCCACGGACACAGCCACGGACACAGCCACGGAAACAACCAGTAACGCGAAGAGAATGTCAAAACTACAATGCAGAAGCCGTATCAGCTCTAGCCCCATTCTAAAAAACCCAGCTCCTTGTCAGTCATGAAACTGAACGGGTGCTGACACATTGGTCTCTAGTCTTCCGTGCCTTTCGTGTTCGTCCGTATCCATTCGCGCTGCCTCCTATTAGTATGTATTCTCACCAACAAGCCCAAATCAAGACTCTAGACAACTCTTCTCAGATCTTTTCTAAGCACGTCGCGTTGAGCATATTTGTTTTTTTCTGCTTTCCGGGTTAGTACTTTACCATCGGACACCCAAGTATATTTCCCGTCTTTTTTTTCGTTTGCTGGCAAAGCCTTCCCTAGAAGTAGTTTATTCTACGGACAAAGATGCTCAATAATGAAGATAGGATTCTCTGCCTCAAGGTCTAGTACAAAAATGTTTAGCCAGCTTTTAGCTGTTTTCAATACCAGATCCGGAACCTTCAGGGATGCGAACTTCAAAGTGATGTTTGATTTGTTCTTGATCTTTTGGGACATGGTGTGTAGGTTCTATATCGGTTGCTTTAATATCTTGTTTCAAGGCCAACAATTGGTCTCCATTTTGTAAAACAGGTTCTGCTCTTGTGCCAATGAAGTGCCCTTTATTTCTAGGTTTGTCTTCTGACTGTACTACTGGAGATCAACCACCTCTCTCCTAACTTCCTTCAATTCCTTTGTAAGGCAGTTGTTCTCCTGTTTAGGGTGGTTATTTTTACCTTTTATGGATGCAAGCTCTCGTTTAAGTGTTGCCATGTGGTTCTTGCATTCTTTAAACTTTTAATTCATGAGTTCCTTATACTGTTTCACACTGTCCGGTTCTCGATCAATTATTCCTATCAGGCCTCCTTCAACATCTCTTAATTCCCATGGAATCAAGCCTCAAAATCTGCAAAGTCTTTTGCCAGCTCTCTAATAGTGGTATGTGGCTTTTCACCCGTTTTGTTGGCAAAGTACACAATAAACACAACAAACACAAAAAACCAAACACACTTGGAGCCGACCAGGAGCTAGATATTCAATTGCACAAATACCAAAATACTTGCAAAAAAGGTGAACAGCTGATAAGTCATTGAGCAATCCTGCGGCTGCCTGGTATGCCGCAGGGTGATGGTTCCCTCAGGCTTGTTCGAAGTTATATGGCTGCCAGCCGCCTAACGTCAGCGTCCGTTCACGGAAAGCGTAGGCGTTATTTGTGCCAAATCCGATGCTGTGCTCGTTGTTGCACGTCAGTAGCGCAGGAGGACCGCGCAGAATAGGCGTATATGTCGTCGTTGGCGTAGATACTCGATCTTCAAAATTCAGCAAGAGGGAACTGCAGAAAAGGGGATGAACTGTAAGTGACTGCACAACCCTGCAGTTGCCTCGTCTGCGGCCCAGTAATCAATACAACTCTTTTATGGTTTTTAATGATAGCATTTTTGTAAAAAAGATTCGGGTTGAAAGCGACTCTTTATATGTTCAGGAGACTTCTACAACTGAATTGAAACAATATATGTTTTTTTCAGGAGCACTACGAAGCTCCCAAGAATGTAAGTACAATACCAGATCTCATTGCGTTGTCTACCTGGTTGTTCGTAATTAGTATACAACATTTTAACCTTTAATGCTACTAATAATACAGGTTGGTGAGCTTCTTACCTCATAAAGGTGTGCTGTAGTGCTAGCTAAATATTGTTTCTTAAACAGCCATATGCCACATATAGCCGAGTGCAGCCGACGATGATGTGCTGCAAAAGATGGCGTTACACTAAACGCATTAGATACCACGTCGCTGACGCCAAAGTTGATATTAGCTGGGATGGTGAGACGGTTTAGGAACAGCACCTACGCGGTTGGCTATACCGGTCAGGCGTATTTCAACTGTACTGTGTCGATTGATTACGCAGCAGTAATGAGCACAACAGTATATGAAAGTTACGAATTAGCGCAGGCGCTTCTATGTTTACAACACACTTGAACTTGTTTTAATAACTTTGAAATGACTGCACTGTATAGCAGAAAACAGTTATTGCTATAAGTATTCTCACTAACGTTTTCTCCTTCACTTTGCATACTTTCAGGCGCCCGATTTTTATCAAAGCAAACGTAACCGTCTATGTGGGAGATGTATATCCAACCCTTCAAGTTAAGGCTGATGAAGGTAATATTGCAATTTCAGAACAATTACTGAGAGTACCATGTCATAAAGTAAATGCTATGTGGGTACAGGACGTTTTCCACTCATCCTTAGAAAGCTGTCTTTAATTTACATTAAAAAGAAGCATAGCACAAATATTAACAGGTAAGCGCGAGAGATATATACCTGCTATAACATATTTGTCTGATATAGACTTCCTACTGCAACTACACTCCGCAAACACTCCCCCCTGGCATAAACTTCGCTGCAAGCAAAAACTGCACCAAACGCTTATGTATGCAAACAATTATAAACGTAAAAAAAAACGTCGACATATTTAAAAAAGAATGGTGATAATACAAATTGCAGAAAATTGCAAATGCAAAACCTTGCGATTTCAATTCAATTGATACCGTGAAATTTATTTCAGCATGTTTCAGAACTAATCTGAGACAGAAATAATATTCTGGTACAGACAAAACATTTCATTTCGAGAATGCGCAGCGCCTTCTCTTTTTTCATACCGCGACTGCATATCATTTTGAAATTTCCTGCGGAATACTTTGGCGGAGCTCGTACCATTTAGATAAATTATAAATGCATTACGGTGCCAGCAGTAATCAAAACCGAAAAAGCACTCCCAAGCTCGCCGCACAAACTTTGGCTTGGTTTATTGGTTTTAACGGCCCAAAGTAACCTCGATTGCCTCCACTGCAAAGACCTCGATTACCTTCTTCGGCCCCTTCTAACACAGGCGAGCGCACTCCCCTAGAACGCTACGTACCAGCTCGTGTTATGTACAGTCCGCCAACGGACATCTGCCGCAAAAAAGTGCAAGTGGAAGCACCTTAAGGAAGAGGTGATTCTGATTCGAATAACCGCGTTTTAAAACGACATTTTTAAACAAAACCTAGAAACGGTGTGCAGCCCCTGGTGAAAACAACCAGAGGAAAATAATGCAACTCATCATCATTGGCCAGATGCTACTGACAGCAGGCCGAAGGCCGCTCCAATATTCATTCAATTAACCCAATCCTGACTACGTGTGCCGGCTTGACCAAATGTGCTCCATCCTAAACTTATTCTCCTACAAATTTTATTTCATGTTTGGGGTATACGGTTACTGCCTCACCAAAGTGAACATTCGCCTTCTACTTTAAATACTTCGCCAACCATTTTAGAATGCTGCTCCTTCTTGGGGCGGCGGAGCGTTACTTTAGTCTTCAGAATGTACATTTCTAGGTCTGCCGTTCTGCTACTTGTCTAGGTCATCAGTAGCTTTTTTTTTCAGTTAATCGTCTGAGTTACTTAAAAGGCAATGGTATTTGCATATCGTAGATAGCTGAGGTATTCATCATCAAACCGCAACCCTACTTCGCCCATTCCAGGTCTTTGAATGCTTCTCTTAGCAAGTTTTATGTTGTAGGGAGAAGATCTTGTCTTCTTTTCTAGTCAATTTCTTTATGGAAATTTTATTACTTTCCTTAAATAAACCATAGTCGCTGTGCAGCTACTATGAAGGTCTTCCGGTACTTTCACATACGGCTCATCTACACGAATATATCAGATTGCCCTTATGACCGCCATAGTTTACACTCGGTCAAATGTTTTTTAATAATCAATGAACGTTATGCATAGGGGCTGGTTATATTCGGAACATTTGTATATCATGTTGTGGATAGTATACATATTGTTATGGGAAAGTGCCCGCAGGTAGCCGAAGCAGTTCACTGTCAGGGACGCACGACCAGAAATATTGCAGCCTAGCTTCAGTGTCGTCTCTTAAACACACACCACTAGCGCGTCGTTTTCGTCTCAATACCCCACACCGTAACAGTACTCCCCGAATAGGAAAAGCACAATCCCTGGGCGTAGTATGCAGGGGAGTTCGAATAACACGGTTTAAGACGGGCGACATGCACCACTTCTGCGTGAGTGATTGTGGAAGGATACAAGGACTGCCGAGGGGTGATCTCATAGGCCACATTGGTTTGTTGCCGCAAGACGCGTAGGGGCCAACGTAACGAGGCACACGTTTCTCCCCATGCCCACACAGCGAGCCGGGAGGCAAAGGGGTAAGAGGGATCCAGGAGGCTAGTGGAAGTCAGTTTGATGAAGGCTGTAACGACGCTTTTGAGAGTGTGGAGACGCGCCATGCCTGTCTCGAACTATTTGGCGGATGGCATCCGCGCGGGCGATGGCATTCGAAGCGTAACTGCAGGAAGTGTCGTCAAAGGCAGCAAGCTGTTGTAGTAGAGTAAAGGGCACCAGCCCAAAAGTAGATAAAAGGGAAAATATCCGGCGGTATCGTGCCGTGAGGAGTTATAGGCGAACATTACGGAGGATAATGATACGTCGCAGTCACGATGGTTGTCAGACACATACACTGACAGCATCGGTCACTGCGATTAAGGTGCTCGGTAAGACCGTTCGTTTGTGCATAGTGGAGGACGGCATCAGCGCAGGCGATGGCCCCAGAAGTGTGACTGAAGAAAGAGTCGTACGCAGCAAGATGTCGAAGTAAAATAAAGGGTCTTAGCCGCAAAGTAGATAGTACAAGGGAGAATATCCTGTGTTAACATGCCGTGAGGAGGTATAGGTGATCATCACGGAAGGTAATGATACTTGTGCTTGTACACTGTCGTACGTGAGTGACACTTCCTAGTGTCCTGTGGTAGGGGCGTAATTAGGCTGAGCAAGAACAGTAGAGCACAGATGAGCTCGAACGACCAGTGAAATATCCGCGCCATCTGGACGCATATTGCACCGGTATGATGTCTCGTTATGTAGCAAAAACAGGCTGGCGGAAGGATTGGAGTTTTTTTTGCACCAGTGGACATAATTGGGTCGTCGTGCAGGCTCATGACGCTGTCTTGAGCTGATGCTGATGAGTCCGAGATGAAAACATGTTGTCTTCGGCAGTATGGTTGGACAAATTGGGAGGATCTACAGGAACTGCGGGACAAGCAGCCACCGTCTTGGTGTAATATACCTGACTTGTAAACCACAATAAATGTTTCTCTTGTATGCGCAAGGCCATGATGGTAAGCAGCCGGTGGGATTCTTTAAAAAGAGGACAGCCAACACAAGACATGAGGTCTGTCCTTACGCAGAAGGACCTCGCAAACAAAAGAGGCAATATGCAGTCAACACCCAAACAGGTTCAAGGCGTTCCCTCTTCGTAATTGAATAATTGAGCTCACAAGAAGATAGCAGCTGACTGACTTAAGCCGATACGAGGGAGTAACAATGCTAGTAGTGGACAAGGATAGCACCAATATCATGGCCGCTAGCGTCAGTGCACAATTCTGTATGTACAGAAGGATTAAAGGGTGCGAGAACAGTGCATCGATGAGGGCGGAAATAAGCATTGTGAAAGCATGAGCTTGGTCATGGCCCCATATGAAAGGTTTGGAAGGTACGTTTGTCTACAGAAGAGTGGTAAGGGGACTAGCGAAGTCTCTGAATATTTAAACGAAGCGGCGGAAGTGGGAACAAAGGTCGAGAAAACTTAGTACGTCACTTGAGCTACGCGGTGTAGGTAACTCGAGCACGGCTAGAACTTTGTCAGGGTCGGGCTGCCCCCCAGTCGCGCCAACCAAATGACCCAGGAGCGGGAGTTCTTGGCGTAACATTGAAGATCGGCGCTGTGAAAAACGGCCAGGATGGTAGAAAGCCAGTCAATGTGGGCTGCGAATATGGGAGAGAAATCGACATAATCTAAGTAGCATAAACTTGCTTCTCATTTTAAGCAATGAAGGAGCGAGTTCATTATGCGCTCGAATGTCACAGGAGCGCTACAAAGGACAAAAGGCATCACCTTGAATTGAAATAACCCATCGTAGGTGACAAATGCGACTTTCTTCCGATCCCGTTCCTCGACAGCAATTTGCCAGCAGCCAGAATGCATGTCGATGGCAGAAAAATAGCTTGAACCTTTCAAGTAGTCAAGCACGTCGTCAATTCTCGGAAGAGGACAAGCATCTTTCTTTGTTATTTGATTAAGGTGGTGATAGTCTACACAAAATCTCCAACTGTGATTTTTCGTTTTGACTAATAGAGCAGGGGAAACCCAGGAACTGCAGGAAGGCTGAATATTGATGTTTACGAGCATCATGTCCACTTCCTTCTATATGACATGCCGGTTAGCAAAAGAGACATGATAAGGCGTCTGCGGATGGGGCTAGCGTCACTGTATTGATGCTACGGGTAACAATAAATGTTTGTCCCAACTGTCGCTTACTGAAATAAAATATTTCACTGTACGACAGCAAAAGGTCGTACAGAGCTTTGACTTGGCCATCTGGTAAATCCGTCGCTATGATGACAGAAAAGAGGTGCGTATGGGAAGAAGCCGATATAGCTGCTCCGACAGACGCATAGGTGTTAGGTCAGCAACTTCGCAGTCAGCCAAAGTAAATAAATAAGCTAGTGCTTTGCCATAGGGTAAAATTTCGGTGTAACGGCTTAAGGTAAAGACGGGAAGATAGGTGTGGGTAGTGGTGAAAGTCACGAAGGTAGTAGGAAGTATTCTATTCTGGGAAAACAACATTAATGATTGGGCAAGTGGTTTATGTTTGTCAGGAAGGGCGGGGAACGGTGCCAACGGAAATAGCAGCTTTGGGCGATATACGAACAAAGTCGACAAATCGGAGTCGGAGCTTGATATTGCTGTTTTCGGAGCAGAAAGGCGCGCCTATGTGAAGAAGGGCAGTTGAACAATCAATTAAGGCAGCATGGGTAGTTACAGAGCTAGTACCTAAGATCACATGTGAGAGAAGGGAATAACACATTAGTAGTACGACCGCAAATATCACGCGAACAGTGCGCAGTCCCACGACGGCAGCGACACTACCATCGGCGATACGAATGGTTGACGAAGCCACGGACGTGAAACCCTTCTCGAGACGCCGGCGAAATAAAGATCTTAGGACAGAAATCTGAGCAGCAGTGCCAATGAGGGCGCTAACCGGGACATCATCTAAACTAATCTTTAAATGGTTACAGGGATCATCAAAGGTCGTCAACGCAGCGTTACTTCCTGGCGCTGCATTGGTTAGACTTCCGGAAGACAGCGATAGAAATGAGGGGACGGTGAACAACAAGGTTAAGGCGAGCTGGGGCAGCGGGTCTGGGTAGACGGCGAAAGAGTAGAGGTGCGTAGCGCCACAAAGATTAAGTCATGGGAGGAGGGCCTGGCACGCAGAGATTTCGGATGGCAGTCGCAATAGTTGCTGCGGTCATGATAGTAGCAAGCTCGAGGTGGTATGGTCAATGGCCTCGGCCATAGCGAGAAATGCGACCGACACGGGAGCAGGGAAAACATAGGGCGGTCGTCTGAGGTGTGCAATGCTGCCGGGTGACGGAGGCGGTATGGGGTCAGGGTCGAAAAGGCCGCCGCAGGAGCGGCATTAGGTACGACTGGAACGTTAGGTTCGAGCGAGGGTTGTGCGAATTGGTGACCAGAGTTCGCGCTGAGGCCAACATTCGCGAAATCGTGCAGAAGGACGAATTGGATTAGAGCTATAGTAGCAACTGCCTGCTTTGGAGTGGACGTAACGGGTGTTCTACCTTCCAGCTCTCGGCGACAAATTCTGGTCATATTCGACAGAATGGACTACTCCTGCAGTCTTGGGAGGCCTTCGCACGAGAACGGTGCAGTTGTGTTTGCAACCGGTTAAAGCGGGAAGCAATACAACAGTGTTTTGATTGCACAACCTGTTGAAAACCGTAGAAGACCGACTCGACCATCGTACAGTTTTTGCAAATCAGGAGATTAAAACCATGAAATTCAATTCTCCTTAATATGGAGCCCAGCTTGTCGGGGGGCTCGGACATCGCTTTGCAGCACAGTACTTCAATACCTTGAATATACGACACGTATGATTCGGTCGAAGACAAGGCTTGGAATGCTAGGTCCTTTTAACGCGGAACTTGCGTTCGATTGGCTTGCCAAATATATCCCGGAGATTCTCCTTGCACATATTCGAGGATGTGGGTCGTCTTCGTGCGTCGTAAAATAGATGCGCGCCGTGTCCGCCAGATAGAAGATGACGTTCGAAAGCATGAGGGTCGCGTCCCGATAGTTGCGCTTGCTGCCGCGCTCGTACATAGTGAGACGTGTCGCGTTCGTTAAATGAGACAACTTCGTAACAGAGCACAAACGATATCCGTTTATTTTTGGTTACAGCAGACGACTGACGCCCCAAGCGTCTCTCCGTGGTTTTGTCTTTGAAGCCTTCTCGTCTTGGCTTGTCTGTCGACTTTGGGCTGTCTTGTTTCGGTTTCGGTTTCGCAACACATTCCCCCCCGAAAATGACTTGTCATTTTTATTCGTTTACGTGATTTCCAGGGGGTACAAGAGTTAGATTGGTCGCTTGAGAGATGATCCTCCAGGTAGCTTCAGCAGGCACGATCTCACCTTTCCGTCTCTTCCCGGAAACAGTTTCTCAATTCTTGCAATCATCATTGTTGCCGTGGCTGCAAGCCATCACGAAGGAGTATCAAATCCCCTTCCATGAGTGTTTTTCCTTGGCGTTCATTCTTCTTTTGCACATTTCGCAGTTCCTCGAGATACTCTCTTGTCCATCTGGGCCAGAAGGCTTCTGTAGTCAACTGGCGTCGTACCCATAGTCTGTGAACTGATACGTTGACCTCATCTGCTTCGATTTTTCCCACGCTAGGCAGCGATGTGAGGCGTCTTCCCGTCAAGAAGAATGAAGGGCAAAGGGGTTCTGGTTCTCCGGGTTTGTCGTAGACGTGAGTTAAAGGTCGAGAATTTGAGATTGCTTCAAGTTCTGCCAGTACAGTGGTTAGCTCGTCGAAGGTCAGAAACTTTGATCCGATCACCTTCTTGAGCGCAAGTTTTGCTGATCCGACGAGGCGCTCATAAAAGCCACCCCACCATGGGGCGCGCTCCAATATGAACTTCCATTCGATTCGTGCTTTTGCGACGTAGTCAAGAACCTCTGGCTTTCGGATAGAGCTCCATAGATAAATGAGATCTCTATTGGCCTTCTTAGAGGAAAGCGCGTTGTCACTGTAAATGACCCGAGGTACACCTCTTCTTGAGATGAAACGTCTGAGTGTCATCAAAAAGGACTCTGCGGACATGTCTTTTGCGAGCTCTAGGTGCACCGCTCTTGTTACAACGCAAGTGAACAGTGTGATATAGGACTTGTACAGCGAATTTTCTCCTTTCACCAGAAGTGGTCCCGCGAAGTCAACTGCTGTTACCTCAAATGGTTGAGCCTCGTTCACTCGATCAGTCGGAAGCGGTGCTGTCGCTTCAGTGGCTGGACGGGCATTGTAGCGCTGACGAGTTATGCACCCTTTGATGATCCTTTTCACTAGCTGACGGGCTCGCACAACATGATACCTCTCTCTCGCCTGTACTAGAGTATCTCTTGCTCCACCGTGAAGCACTTGCTGATGTGCTTGACGCACGAGCAGTTCTGCCAGTCGATGTCGGTTTGACAGTACAACTGGATAACGTTCGTTGTACGGCTTGCCGCTTTGTTGAAGTCTGCCGCTTATGCGCATGATACCATCGTTGTCAATAAACACTGGAATGTCTCTGAGAGGCGAGTCTGCGGGAAAGCGTTCGCCTTTTCAGGTCATCTCGCTGAGTTTGCCGTATCCAATATTTTTCGGCTTCATTCAGTTCAACCGCCGTCAATGAACTCTTCTCACTGCTCAGACGTCGCAACTTCTTGATGTATCTAAATACCCATGCAGTCACTCGGAACAGTCGTGTGGCACTTCTGGATCGATCTGTGTCCTACAGCATGGGAACTTCTGTGGTATTCGTCGCTTGAAGGACCTCTACGCTTCGTCTTTCTTCCTCCATTGGCGGAATGTTCCTTGGAAGCGAAGACATCTGTGGCCAAGTGTTTTCCGTAACCTTCATCCAGTGCGTCTCTTCCCTCCAGGTGGAGCTATCAAGAAGCTGATCAGCTGTAACTTCACTTTTCAGGATGCCCGGCTCGAGATCAGTGATCACAACCGTCTCATGTTGGGTTTGCACATTCGGGTCCTTCTTGTACAGTTCTTCTGTGTATTCCGGCCACCTCTTCTTTATCTCTGCGGCTTCAGTGAGGTCCTTGCCTCGTTTGTCCCTTATCACGCCCATCTTAGCACAGAAGCTTCCTTTGATATCTTTGTCTTATACAGAGCTCTTGTGTTCCTTAATTGGCTGTTGTCCTCAACTGCTTGGCACTGTATGTTCAGGAAGGCATTCTTATCTCTCCTTGCTATTTTCTGAAAATCCGCATTGAGAACCTTGTATCTTTCTCTTTCCCCCATAACTTTTGCCGTCCTCCTTTCCTCAGCTATTTGCAGAGCCTCTTCAGATAACCAGTTTGCTTTCTTGCATTTCTTTTGCTTTGGAACTTCCTTAGTAGCAACTTCTTGTATTATATAACCCTACTGGGCCCTGAATACACCACCCAAAGGGTGTCTCCCCTGCTCGCAGTTTCCCGTTGAGCTTCTTGTTTCTTCCCGTTACAAGTTCCCAATAGTGCTCTTAGCCGATAAGCTGGTCTACGTCACCTCTTTCGTTATCGCAGGTCATGTCAGCGGCATGCAGGGCTCCAAGTAATTATTTAATCTTGAGGTCAGGAATCGGGATCCTTTGCTCAGAGATTATGTTTGTCTGAAGAACTTCGATCTGATATGTCTTCTTATTGTGCGCGGTTAGCGACACCAGCACTCTATTGAAATCTCGTTGTGACTGGTGTCCGCCGAACATACCAACTTTCAGCGTTTCTTTTCCAACAATTTTACAACCAAGTTTTGCAGATGCTTTCTCCGTAATGAATGACCGTTGGCTTGCGCTGTCAAAGAGAGCACGTAAGTAGAGGGCTTTACGTTCGCCGACACACAATATCGTTGCCGTTTGTAGCAGTACTTCTCGCTGTTTAGGTGCTTCTGACGTAGACTGCAAGTTCACGGGGACAGTCGTCACATCGTTCACATTAGCCTTGACTTTCGGTGGGTAAATTCCGGATCACACATGGTTGTCGCGTGTTGTCCTGCACAAATTGTGCATCTAATCTTGCTTCTGCACTCGTTAGCACGGTGACTCGGTTTCACGCATCGAAAGCAACGTCTTCCCGATCGTAGCATTTTCTTCTTTTCCTCTAATGGAATGCTAGCACAGCAAGCGGCAGTTTCGTGGTCACTCTCCTTGCAAAAGAAACAACAATTTGGTTTTGCGGTTTGGTGAAGTAGAGCTGCTGACGATTTAAATTTGATTCCAGCGCTGTTCTTTTTACTCTCTGCTGGGCTGAATATCTTCGGCTTTGACGACTGCTGCTTTTACTCATACTTTGCTGCGCAACCAGGTTTTCGCGGCTTTGCACTTCGATCCTCAGAAAGTCAACAAGCTTGTTAAGTAATGACAGCGTACCTTTTGTAGCTGTTTCTCTTTCTGTTGACTCTCCCGGTGCGTCGTCGTCCCGCAGCGGAATTCCTCCTCCGGCCGGGCTCCTTGTTATGGCTTCCGACCCCTCCTCCTTCGCCACGGTGCGATGGAAGTCGAGCAATAATTATTTCGGCAAAGCGCGCTGTACGAGGGGGAGAGCAGTGTTCCGTACGTTTCCTGCTCCTGGCCAAGCGCCTGCAGGCCGCGGATCCGAGAAACGAGGGTATCGTATAACCTCCGGAGGGAGCGTATGTCTTCGGCGCTCCGCACAGACTCGAGGTCCAAGAGCGCACTCATGTGCGCTTGCACGATGGCGTCGGCTTTGCCGAAACGTCTGGTGAGCAGCAATATGGCGTCGTCATAGCACTGCGATGTGGGAGGGAGGCCCTGTATCGTTCTCGCTGCTTCGCCTGTCACCACCGATTCTAGGTATCCGAATTTATCCAAGGTCGTCAGACGGTCGTTTTTGTGAATCATTTGCTCGAACTGCTCCCAAAATTCTTGCCATGACACATCTTTGCCGTCAAATTTTATGAGCCCTAACCTTGAAAGCTTAACCTGGCAGGCCCGTTCGTCGTAGTTGCGTCGTTTGGGGGTGATGCTTCTTTCGGCTGCCTCTTTCCTTGAATTTCTTTAATTTCCTCTTGGAGCTTCGCGATGTATGTAACGACCTGGTCGTCATACTCGATAGATGCCTTGTAGTCCTGCTCAGCTTCTTTCTTTGGCACTAGCGTCTCGACAGAGGCGTTAACTTCGTTCAGCTGGGTCTGCAGAGCGCTAAGTCTCGCCAACAAAACACTGAGTTCTTTTACATTGTCCATGCGGCTCTTCATGCAGGAGCAAATATCGAAAAAGAAGCGGGTCACCTGAGACCGAAGAGCCGTTCTCTTCGCTTTGTATCGTTCCATGTCGCTGCACTCTGGTAGCACTGGGCAGCGGCTTCGGGGTCGAAATTGGCTTTTTCTTCGTTATTAGTCGCCTCTTCCGCCTTCTTCTACCGCGCGCTCATTATTAATATGTCAAAGGATATCTTTAATCGCTTCCGCTCTACAGTCGTCTTTGTTAAAGCTAAATATGTAATCCGCAGAAATATCCTGAATTCCTTCCTTCTTACTAATCACTTTTGTTGTCTCTTCAAACCTATTCGAGTTTTCGAATTAATAATACTCTTTTCCCTGCATCACATTTTTTATTACCTCGACATCCTGCACAATGCCAGGCTCTGTGCACAATATGAAATCAATTTCATATCCAGTCTCCCCTTTAGAGTTTTCCCAATACACGTCCAGCCTCTTCATTTGCTCAAGGGGTTATTCATGATTGTTAAGTTATTACGCTCTGCTATTTACCTGCAAACATCCCTGCTATTGCTTGGCTTTCAAGCCGCCTATCAGTAAAGTATATTGCATTTTTACAGTCTTCATTGCCGATTAAGCGCCTTTGTTGAGGCTTTAGACTGCCTGATCATGTTGGCTAGATGTAGGTTTGGTTTGGTTTGGTTTGGTTTTGGGGGGGTTTAACGTCCCAAAGCGACTCAGGCTATGAGAGACGCCGTAGTGGAGTACTCCGGAAATTTAGACCACCTGGGGTTCTTTAACGTGCACTGACATCACACAGCACACGGGCACCTTGCTTTTTGCCTCCATCTAAAAGCGGCCGCTGAGGCCGGGATTCGATTCCGCGTCCTTGGGAACAGGATTAGTCTCCAATGGAGGCCAACCGGCGGTCAGACGTAATTAGAACCCTCCGCTGCGCCACGGGTCTGAGCGCCGCCGTGGTCAGTTTCTGCGCTGTTGCTAGGCCTGAAGCCTGATGTTAAATTTTAATATGCATATCATTTTCTGGCCGATTGCTGCCTGTTCTGCTGAGGGAGTGCCTTTCCGCAGGTGTTCACCGGCATCACGTCGCACCCCAAACCTGTTTTTATTGCGATTCCATCGACATGCAGAGCATATTATTGCAATGAAAAATTGCATTGCGCCCCCGTTCCAACAACAGTCCACTTGCTCCTACCCTATACCTATAAGGCGAGCATAAAACCTTGCTCTTCAAGGCACATGGTCAACACCGGCCTGTTCGATCAACCGTGCATGCGTACTTCAAGGCACATGGTCAACACAGGCCTGTTCGATCAACCGTGCGTGCGTACTTTGGAGCAGTGAGAACATGGCCCGCTGGGCCATCCCTGCAGTAATGCGACACCTAAATGTCCCTTTAAAACTCTTGTGTGTTCCAGTGCGGGCATCCATGTTTCCGAGAACAAGGGCGACAATAGTCGGTACATAAACATATAAGTCAAACATTCCGTGCATTTGCTTGTTCCAGCAGGTGCGTTGCAGACATCGGGCAGAGGGTGCCACCCCTCGCGCCCCAAGTGTGGTATGTTGTGAATAAAAAAACCCAGATTCGAGCTAGCCGAAGTGGCGGACATCATTTGGTAGGACGGAAGACGTCAAATTTCTCCACTACATCCGCCTACACCCCTCCGATTACTGTAGTGAAGCCTCCTTTATAGTAATGCGCTTGCAAACGAGGATTACCGACATCTGGAACACGTCTATTCTGGGCAAGGCAGCGGTTAGACACCCGAACGCATGGAAAGCATTTCGAACGAGCTTCGGCCGGTGCCAGGCTTGTGGGCCCACATTGCACTAAAAAAAACTGCCGCACATTATCAAAGAAGTTGGCCGCTTCCTGACTGGTCGGTGTTGTAAGCAGGTCGTGGTCACCCCTAATTGCAATAACAATGCACATTAGATTATCCGTACGTCTGGAAGGGTTAAATCGCCTATTGTAGTGGGAAGCCGGAGGAGCGTACGTGTTAATGTCGCCATCTTTCGTTCACCGCTAAAGAGGCAACATAAGGCGTTGCCAGTCAACGCGTGAAAGGGGCGCGGCAGGTAAGAAACGCGAACAATCTTAAAAATGAAGGGCACACAGACGGTGGTAATATGAACGCGTGCTCTGATGAAATGCGCTGTCAATGTCAGGTGCTGTAAAGGTATGTGCGCAAAAATGACGATCAGGAGAGGAGACGAGACGGCCGGTGTGAGCGCAATATTACATATCGCACGTACACATAGCGCTCGTTGCGCTCGTACCCTCCTGCCTCTTTTCCGGCGATTGTCTTTTGCGCACATAATTTTCCATCGTAATGAACCAACTCGCCCATCAGCGTTTGCTGCTGAATGTTAGTTGTGCCTATGCAGTCGCTCTTAGCTCCGAATAGGACTGTTGTGCTACCCTTCCTGGAGAAATCAAATAAACGCCCACCACGTTTTGTGCCGAGACCCGTTCCACGTCGCCCCACAGGTGTGAATCAAAATCGCTAAAGAGCAGTGTTTCGCTCTTTCGTCTGCAGAAACTTGGGCTGGAAAGCGAGCTGTATTTCTGAAGAGGCCGTAACAACACCACGTATCTCGTCCTGGTCCCGCAAAAACAGCACAAGTGGTCAGTGTACGCCGACATCTTTTCCTGACTTTCACTGGACAAATTGAATATGCGCACTGATTCCTTCTCTGGAGTTCGACGCAGAAGCGGATGTAAAGGTAGATGACACTCGAGGCGACAGGGGACGGCCCTGTTGTATGCCATGCTTGATAACAAAGTGGTCACTGAGCGTTCAGTTGAATAGCAGGTGGGTAGTAAGGCCTAAGTAGAGCCGCTTTAAGTTATGTACAACTTCCGGTGGAAAGACAAATGCCCCCGCTGGCGCCAAAAACTCTTAAGCATCGGGCGTCACTATGAGGCTTTTTGCAAACATAAGTCCACGAGGTGAAAGCCTTTGCCGCGCCAATATGGACCGTCAATTACTGCCGATTAGACGCTGTAGGCGCTTCCTTTCTGCCTCCCTTACTTTCGTGCAAAGCAAACCTTTGCGCCTTAGCAAGCTCTTTCGTTCCACATCTCTCGGCTTAGTCCCATGATAAGGCTGGAGGTGCCGTTGTAGCAATTGTTCGTTATTTTTCAGCAATTTCATGTTGGGGGAATCCGCCTTCCTGCGCCTATTCGAACCGCTTGATGCGGAATCAATGGGCGGCTCGGGAGCCATCCGACTCACTCACTCGACCGCAATGACATGCCTGGCGAAGGAGCGCTGTCGCTGCGAGTTCCGATGCAGGTGACGTCACTGTTGCTGTGCGCAGCTGAGCATGCGCTTCGGCGCCGCCACCGCTCATTAAAAAGCCAGGAGGATGTGCGCCGTTTGCCTAGCAACTCCCTTTTGCCGTTCCTTTCTAACAGGGTGGTACCTAGTGTGTTGTTGTTATTATCACCAGCAGTTTTTCTTCTCCTTTCAGCCACTGACGTAACAAACGGATGGACACAGCAATGCTAAACACAATCAAAGGCTTTCGCCTGTTCGAGAGACTCAAAGCAGAACGATGTACCCGTTCTCTAAGTTATCGTGAACAAGTCGCGCGTAAATGACCACAGCGAGCACCTTACTCAACCTGCTAGACATAGTGACGCCCTTCGATTTGTAATCAACGTTATGCAGACTGATCGGGCAGCACGCCTGAGCACAACAAGGTTGTCTCTATAGAACTCTGGCCTCACACCATCCCTTACCAATTCGTCCACCATCCAAAGAAGGTGATCGTCAAAAAATGTGTAAAATGTGCACCAAAAGCTGGTAGATATGCCGTGAGGGCCTGGACCAGAGGCGGCATTCATGTTTTAATTGTTTCGCGGAGCTCATCCGGCCTCGCTTAGGATGCGCGACGACCAGCGCCTCATTCACTTATGAAGATCACCGCAAAACGTTCTGGTCCCAAAAACAGACACATGCGACTTGTGACGTGCAAACATGACAGAAATATCGTCGCACTACATCTGAAACCATCTTGCAGAACTACATCTTCCCCCAAATATGACAGAAATATATATGGCAGTTGTATTTTCAGTGCCTATTCTCCGTCATGGCCCAGTCCACCAATGTCGAGAGACATCGCGAGGTCTGATGATTATCAATGGATTCACAAATATTATTTAACAATGTTGCAATAAGCGTTAGTACGAAATAAAGTGATTTGAAGGAACACTAACTCTGAAGTACTTTTAATTTACTACCACCAATAGCGAAATTGTGAAGGATGATTTTAATCTGAGCTAGCTAGCGCCAACGGTTGCTGCCATTGAGTCATTATCGTTCATTTATTGGACAAGTGGCGCCATGTGTCGCAGCCACCGCGTAAAGCATTTTCATTGAATCGCAGTAATGTCACTAGATCCAGTGCTAATGGTTGAACGACCATTTTGTTTCTTTCGGCTATCAAACTCATCAGCAGCCACATGTGTTGCTAGCGTTCTCGGCGAAGGTCGGCGCCAAGAACGCAACAGGAAAAACGGTTAACCACAGAAGAGGATAGAGAGCGATATAGAAGGAGGTATATTACACTCTGTGCGGCCGTGTCTAAATTGTAGAATTTCATTCATAGTTTTTGGCAATGTTCAACTTTTCAAGAAAAAAATAATTGCCTCATAGCGTCCATAAATAAACTATTAATGACTCTGAACAAAGCATTTTTGATTTTGCAAAGTGGTTTCGAAGAATACATATTATGTTAAATGTTTCATCGTACAGCTTTTTTTCGTTTGATGGTAGAAACATACAATTGAGCTTTTGTTAGAGCTATTTATGGTTTACCTGCTATTAGGTACGCTGCCACCGCTTTGGGAGGACGTTCAAATGATCCTTCACGCCGAAGAAGAATGCATAATATTAGAAGCTGGATCTTACAACGGTAAGTACGATAACAGTAGCGGGCTTTCAAACACGTAGAAATTAATAAACGTTTGGTTAGTTTAGTTTGCGGGCTTTAACGTCCCAAAGCAACTCAGGCTATGAGAGACGCCGTAGTGTAGGACTCCGGAAATGTTGACCACCTGGGGTTCTTTAACGTGCGCTGACATCGCACAGCACACAGGCGCCTTTGCTTTTCGCCTCCATCGAAAAGCGGCCGCCGAGGCCGGAAGTCGATCCCGCATCCTTGGAACAGTAGTCGAGCGCCGTAACCGCTGCCCCCCCCCCCCCCCCGGCGGTGCATTAATAAACGCATAATCATTTAAATGAACATACGCATGCAGATTACGCAGTTTGCTGGAGTCTGCGACAGGAAGTGGAAGTTGTAGTGTCCATTATGTTATTTGGATAAATGCATATTTCTGCCAGCTTGGGGCCATATCTGGGCTATCATTTTTTAAACACCTTCAATTACTTCAAGCTACTTGCTAAAAATACCTGTGCTCATAAAACATATAACAGTTTTCCTGTATTACCTCAGAACCTCAGACAATTTTTGTAGGGCATACTAGGGAATATAAATTCAATTCTAAAACATAATCACAGTGTATATTACCTACGACTGCGTTTTAATACACTGGCATAAAAGTTAACATTTCTTTGAAGCCACCAAAACTACTCATTTCATTTCTAACACTTATGATAACCGCTAGCTACCTCACATGTACTTTTCCAACCTTAAATACGCTTCATATCCTGGTAAAGAGCAGTGTCGTTACACTTGGTTCTCAATTTCAGGAGCGATACAGCGTTTTTTTGTGATGTCAACACTATGCAGTTACAGATTTGACAACTCTGTCATGACGCTAAAATGAAATGATCACCACCAGGTGACAATAACATGCCGATAAATACATGCATAGAAACTCGGCGCTGAAAGTCATCAATGCAATATAGAAACCACTGAATGCCTGGCGGTTCTTTACAGGACGCTGCCGGAACATGAATGGCAGGGATTCCGAATTCCTTCCTCCCATTTTATTTTTGATGCCTGCAAAAGAGGAGCACTGCGCACTGCGAGTAGTTAAAGGACAACCTTTAATGCAAAATACCGATATATTTCAGGAGCTTCATATTTGCCGCAAAGAGAAGCTAGGAAATCCGGCAAAAATATAATGTAAATTCTTTGAAAAACATTTCTACCTGCAATTTACTCGTCATTACAACATGTCAAAATGGGGATCCCTAGACAGGCGAATCCAGATTCGGGTGGTTGACCATATCGTTGTGTAGTCTTTGCATTTTGTTCGATTTCTGAGGTCAATTTTTAGTTAAGACAAATTATAACAATACCTAAGGGTTGGCTTCTGGAATTAGGCCTAAGGTTGGATGAATTTTCTAAACGTCTCATAGCTTCAATATTTCACTGAAACTAACCTGTCCTACTTAATTACCTGAGCTTAAACGAAAACCGCCACTGATTGCTGCTGCGGATATCAAACGCTCAGTAAGGCCCCTTCACATGTTTATCACATGATCTACTAATACAGTTCTCTCGAGAAAAATAAAATTGTTTTATTTCAAGGAGGCAAACTTGGGATATTGAAAAATCGTCGCTCTTTAGTGAAGCAATTATATTTTCCGAGTAATCGCTAAGCGACTAAAAGCATGTCTCATAAAGAGAATCTGTTATTCGAGATGTGCTAGAGCTTTTCAATTGACAATGTGCATCTAAAGGCAATACTAAAATATTGAAAATTGTTGTGGCATCATAAATCTTTCATCGATAACAAATGCTGCGGATAAGATATCAGAACTTTCAAATTTGTCGATTTCATCTCACTGGGGCTTCGCCTCTTTGTCTTCTATAAGAGCATTGATACGGTTTCAATTTCCGTTAAAGGAATTCTACATGACGAAGAGCTCAGCCTCCATTTGTCCAGCGTTCCAAGGCATTGCATCCGTCGCATTCATTCGTTGCAAAGAAGTCAATAACTCCGCTCCAAGATGCACACGACTCCCGCCGAGAACAGACTGGTTTAGCTACACTCCACTTTAGCAGTTGTTTGCTTTACCAAGCGTAAGGGTGAACTGGTCCAGTCAGTATGACGCGTCAAGTAAAAGGAATGACCTGTTATGATAATGTGTCGCTGGACGTTTTCGTACGGAAGCTCTTTTGTACATCAATGCCTGTCTAAGCTGACGCACTAATAATAAAAAGCTCTCAGTGACGATCTAGACTATATTTCCTTATTCTTAAAGCACCAGGGTAGACCTCTAGCTGGCCCAGCTTAATTGTTGGTCGTCAGACCCCGGTATGTCATTCAATAATTGCAGCAGACTGGCTTGGGTGTCTGATAAGTTCATATCTTCACTTCTGCAAATATCGCATAGGCATAAAACATGCTTTGTGTCGGCGTTTTCATTAGGCCGTTATAAAATCCCAGTGCTCGCATCCCAATGGATGCATTATCTTCTATCAACGCTTTGCAATATATGTTTGCACATTGCAAAAAGAATTTGGCGACCGAGGCCAACTTGACGAAAGGAGAGCCAGCCTCACACTATGACGTGCTCGATTCTATGCTTAAAAGCGGGAAGTGTACAAAGCTGAAATAAAGCGAGCTTGGAGTAAGATATATAATACAATGTTTTGATTTCTATGTCCAGAAATTTCGATTGGTCTGTGCAAACCATAATTTTCCGCATATTCTCATATTAATTCCAAGAATCTAGGTATATTTATGCCGGAGTAAAGGTACTGAGCGGCGCATCAGTTGTTTATTGATCAACACATGCCATTTGACGATGCACATCCACTCCATGAGGTCCATTTTATATATTGATAACGGGAAAATGTTACCAAATGTCGCTAACTGAGGGCCAGGACCTTAGTGAAATAACGGTAATAATGTTTTTGCGGTGAATTAACATTGTCCGTTGGGACCCACCCGCTTAAGATCAAAAGAATAAAACGTATCTGAATCTTTATTTTGACAAAGTTTGCACATCCCCCAACTGCGTTTCTCTGAAAAGCCAAGAAGTTGATTCTGTTTCATCATAAACTAGCGGATGTCAATAGTTGCCATGTAAGTAGGGACTGTGTCCTACACGTTACTTAAAAAGAAATAACTGTGCCTGTAAACCAAATATATTCAAGAGACATCAAGGTATCAACTATTTAGAAGACGTACAAAGTGAATTCAATTAGAAGAGTCCATGAAAAGATAATGATAAAAACGTATACTAATGAGAAAATGTCCCTCCGAACTCCTCAAGGTAGAAAATGACATTATTGAGCATAAATGAATTAGAAATAGCAGAATGACAGATTATTTTTACAATATGTTCAATTTGTAGGAAAACACGAAAATACGTGTTTTATTTTCTAGGGCATATTCTAGCAGCCAGTGCACCATTATGAATTCATTGACGGTTTAAAAGAATTTTACCGCGGCACTCGTTGAAAATACCCTTTCTGGTTTTTGTGCCATAGTGTTGACTCTTGAAGAAGCTCATATAATAGTTACAACCATGTAATGCTAAACTGCATAAGGGCTTATTTATCAGAACAACATGATCATATCGCCACGAATTCAGGTCAACATCGAGAATGAGAATTATATATGTACAAGACACTATGATCTCTATATTGACCCTCGCTTCAGGCGGCGTGTAAAGCGCCATCTGCCAACGGCTGCTACTCTTACCGCGTGAACCACCTTCCCTCCTAATTGTCCTCTCGAAATCAGACTAGTTTCTCGTTTCTATGCGCTCAAAGTGCGAAGTATATTGTCGTTGCGGACATGCTTCGAGTGTTTCCAGAAACTTTCTTTTCGTGATTACCGCCCTCCGTCTAGGCAGTAAAGATGTCAAGCTCAGCGTGCGGCTTGGCGGACTCTTGCCCCATCTTTTAATTGCAACAGTAACCATCATCCCTCCCTTTTTAGTTAACCTACTTCTTGTCATGCATACCTAGGGTCTCTATGAACAATATTAATATAAACTTCACACTTTAGTCCAATTCTACATTCCTGATACCATCATCGCTCTAGTAAAGCCGTCCTCCAGATTCCACCACGGTAACCACCTATTTCCTGCTTAGTAATTTGTGCTACGGCGCATAATAATGATAATACAAGACCAACAGCCTCTTTTATCTGTGTTCTTTTGGTGTGTCGCACTACTACCCGTAATCAAAGATTTCGCCAATGTCTGCCTGAAGGCTTTATCTCTCTCTCTCTCTCTGCGTGGACCCGTGGTGGAGAATAGAAGGTGATGACGTGCGTCACGCGGCTTAGCAATACGGCGGCGCAACGTCCGCACAGCTCCAGCTAAAGCCGCTTTCATTCTCCGCCTGTCAGTTAACTTGAACGTGAATGTGGCGATGATGTCGGAGAGGGAGCGAGCGAGTAACGCGCGCTAGTACTAAATTGCCCATTGACGGCCACAGCGCCCACAGCTTTGGCAAACTGCCGCTTTGTTCCTGGGTGCATCTGTGAACGCTCCGCCTCCTTCCTAACTAAAAGGCGTGGAGCGCACAGAAAATCTTAAATTTTAAATAAGTCTACAGGAAAGGAAAGATGTAATATCGTCCACACTTTCCTCGGACATTTGAGCAGAGGCAGTAAGGGAAGAGAGGACTGTGGAAGTGATACTGGAAAGAGGAAAAGAGCTGACGTAGTGGAGGGCTACGGAGTAAGTACGACCATCTAGGGTCTAGGGACCTTGGGGGGATTGGGGAATCTCACCTTCCAACCAAAACCTGCCGAAGCTACGCTCTTCATATTTAGCTGAAGTCGCCGACAGCGGGTATTGTTCTCCAGAATAGTTCAATTAATAGTGTCGCGTTAAAAGCATGGAACGGTGAGAAATCCATTAAAGGCGATAGCAGTAGATACGTTTTTGGAGTTCAGGTGTCCTGCGCGTAGGAGAAAGAACTTGCACATTCCCTGCGCCTACATTCATGTCATAAGATGGCCATTCTACAAGCGAAACTGCCCATTTCGAAGGCTATAAACTATCAATCTTTCCAAATAGAAGCTGCCAGCTCAAATGGCGGCAATTGGGATCATACGTAATTTCAACAAATCAGTATACCACGCATAGTGCTTTCCCGTAAGTATCGATCTTTTAAAACAAAGAGAGGCGATCACTTAGAAGTTAATCAGGAAGGCAGCGCTGAGAAGAAGAAAGCTCGCTGCTAACTTCCTATTTCGTTACCACAAGTAGGGATTTCTGAACAATGAAGAGAAAAAGTATTCATTTTAAAAATTTTCACTTTTTTTTAGAACTGCATGTGTGCTCCAATTGTTTAAAATACATGCATAAGGTTTCTGCGTTCTCCTCAGCAAAATAATTGAGTTAGAAATTTAAAATGTTTTGATTGTTCAGGTAATCCATTCCTCTTTCCTCATTTCAGGAGACCCTGACAAGCCACCTTGCACTCTTTGGGGATACGAAAAGCAAACAAAATGCGAACAGAAATTTCAAAACTTGTGTGGAAATGGCGTTCCAGTCGACCTGTCTGAGTGTGAACGTTTAGAAAAAGAAGGAGATTCCCCAGTAGAAAATTAGAACTAGCATATTCCGGTTCACTTTAAGGGAAGCGGAAATTTGCGTGCTTAAGTTTAGAAATATCAATTGGCAATTTGCTTCTTACACAACATGGAATATCTTTTCACGATGCTGAGTCACATGATACTTTGTATTTCTAAGTTTTGAATAAAGGAAGGTCCTTGTACACTGTGGTTTGATAAACAAAAGCAATCATAGCTAAAAGCAAAATGTGGCGTTTTGGGCTGAGTTCTTTCACGTAGAACAAAAAAAATTTTTTTACCCTGCACCGTGCTTGATGATGATAAATGTTGAAATTTGTAATTAATTGTCATTATCCCTAAAGTGATGATGTCTTTGTACTGAATATGCTAACACTTGGAGGTTTAGACAAATTGCTTCCAGCAATTTCTTCGATTTCAAAGCTTTTTCTGCACTTGGCATACACAAATCCGCTAAAGGTACTCTTCAAGGCACGGGGAAATCTTGTTGTCATAATATATAAAGGTTGGGGCTATCACATATGCATGAGTAATCTTAAATCTAAATACTTATGCGGTGTATATTTAGTACATTCTTCACTAACATCGCACGTTCTTATTCCCGAATACTCAAGTATAACAAACTGTTTCTTTGAGAATAATATATACATGTAATGTTTGCGAGCAATACTATATAACGAGATGTGTTTGAAGAAAGTTTTTTACATTTATTATTCATTAGCCAGTAATAATGCTTCCTTACACAAGCTTTAAAATTAGTACAAAGGCGCTCATACGTTCGCCTCTACCGATCAAGAACATTGCCCAATCTTGTTGTCGCCTTTGATGGCCAAGATGTTTCGAGAAATCACAACCACGTAGCCTTGCGTGTGTGATTCAATAAGTGCTCGCCTAAATCACGGCTGAACGCAGGGATGACCTACCAGACCTCCCATCCACAAAACTGTCTCTGGCAAGTATGGTGTGCAGAGACTCGAGAAGGTTATAAACCAATGAATTCTTTCCTCCTTACCTATACGGGGAGGGCGGAGAAACGCCAAAGTTCTGCACCAAATGCAGGATAAGAGCTATGCAGCTCATCTCATTTGGAAATGCCGCGATTCTCCCAGTCATAATGATGGAACCACAGAGAAAGAATCCTGGGATGCCCTCATATGGAGACGGGCTCCAGAGCAGCAAGCTCGAACACTCCCTCTTACACGGGACGCTCAGCGAAAGACGTCCCCCCGCAGGGCTCCGTCTTCCTTGGAGACCCCATGAGGTATACCTGAGCGAGCCGAGGGGCCTATATATCAATCGCAATATAGTTCTCTTGAACTTGAATTTCCAACTGCAAAATTAATGGTCTCTAAAATAAATTCCTTGTTGAACCAGTTGATAAAACAATCACAAAATTACTGCTTCATTTTAGGATTATTTATTGCTCCTCGTGCTCTCTTTAGATAATTTTTCAGTCTAGTTTCGGCGGACAGAACTAAAGCCTGCGTTTAGTTTGTTTCCCTACCTTTATGATTGCTGTCAATGCCGACACTTTTCTAGGGCATCACTTCTATTTTTCAATTTCTATGCACAGATCATAAACGTATTGGTAAGTGGTAGCAGAATAATTTTAGTGCGAATTCTACACTTACCATGGGCGGTAAAACCAAAACAGCCATAAAATGAAAACGAAAAAACCAATTCCAACTTCGCCGCTCTCAAGCTCAACAAAAAAGAAAACAAAAACATCGCGTGGATGGCATGTTGCGTGACCTAAAGGATTCTGTTGTAATGTTCAAATTTTTTAGTTTAAACATCTTCCTCCCACTAACGACTTTATGCATATTAGCTGCACGACGGGTAGGCATTCGCGTGAAAGCTTGAAAGGTTTTTTCTCCAGTAAATTGCGCTGCAAGGAACATTAATATTACAGCGAAAGCATCAGCACATCTTTTTTAGATAACAGGTGGCAGGAAACATGACCACCCATTGATAGAACAGGTTGGTTGTGTGGCGTCCCAGGAAGAAATGACATATAAGAGGTATGTTGTTGTTCGGGACTGAGGTACCCGTTTTGTATGAGAGGTTCAGAAAAAAGTTTCCAGTGCCACTGTGTCTCGAGACCGAGAAAGTACTTGCACGATACGAAATTGGCGTACACAATGAAGCGTATCTTTCTCCGCTGCTTTTTAACATTTACTTTCAGGCCGCATCAGGGAACTGATATGCCGTATCATGCCTTCAGGAGCACGCTCTAGGCTCTGGCATCAAAAGGATGCGTTGAGGCCTCTTCTGAAAGCAAAGAATGAATTTTAATTTAGATAGCTTCAGGAGAAGCGACAGTTTGCGAGCGGTGCCTCCTTAGAACAACTGGCAAGTAGAGCGACGTCCATGGTGTATTAGTTGCCACCTTACATAAATTTTCGCAGTCCCAACGAGTTCCTAGGAGACACTAGGTCGAGGCAAGTGCTCATGCGCGCGCAAGGCGAAATTTCAGCTCTTCAAACCGAGTTCCTTGTATGTTCCCTGCCACCGGTCGTGCCACGCGACGTTTCACTAGGTGCACAGCTCTAGGCGTCTTAGGCATTCCGATTACAACAGTCCGCCAGCCGCTCTATAAAGTCACGGAAGGCCTCCAGGGATACATGCTGCCTGCATAGTAAAAAGTGACACTATGAAGGTCGCTAGTGGTCTGGGAAAATACACCCCCCCGGCAGACTCTTATAGAAGCTTAATTTTAACACGTGTACACTATTCATTTCTCAACTCAAGCATGCTTTTACCAGAAGCACCATGCTCGTGGTTAAGGTTTAAAAAGAGTACTTAATAATGAACGCACATTGAGCTCAAGTGCTTACCTACACCTTATAAACTTGTCAAACAGCCCAGAGCTCCGGGTAAAGAACAGCCGGTCAGAACCAGGGCTCCCAAAGTGTAAATCTTTATCGAAGAATATTTCAGATTACCAAGCAGGTATAATTATCGCAGGCAGGCACATTATCGCTAGGCATAACGCGCACTCTGCCCTTTCCAGATTACCTAGAATTAAAAAACCAGTTCAAAAAACCGTATGCCTGTTTTTTTTTCTTGATTACATGGTTTATCATAAACAGAGTTCAGCTGTGTTATCTATAACTATCTGTTTAAACGCAATAATAAAACTTTTTCAATGCATTGAATTTACCAAACAGACTCAGAAATTGTGCGGTTCGGGCTGAACTGCCTGTCCCGCAATCCGGTAGATCCGCCACCTACGAGCGAGTGTGACAATTACACATGTATGTTGGCCATCTCTGACATTTTAAACATTCGCCATCAACAGCGCTTAGATCCCAAGCATTGCAGCATTATCAATCGCCTCAACACTAATCACCTTGATGCTACTCTTGCTTTGTTTGTTCTCCACGACACTTTATACCGGCGGAATATGCGACCAGATATGGCGCCGCGCTGCCACTCGTAGTCCCCGAGCGTCGTAGTGCCACCGCTTTACAGCAACTGCACGACGCGCCCACTGCGGGCCATCTTGGTCTATCTCGTACGTACGACAGCGTAAGCCACCGCTTCTTTTGACTACGCCTCTATTGCGCTGTTCGCCGGTACGTGGCTTCTTGTGTCCGGTGTCAGCGACGGAAGAAGCCCTCGGTGGTGCCTGCTGGATAACTGCAGCCGATCAACATACCAGTAAACCTGTTTTTTCAAGTTCACCTTGATTTCGTCGGGCCTTTCCCACTCTCTGCGTTGGGGAATAAATTGATTGCGATGGCCACGGAATAAACTACGCGCTACGTTATCATGCGAGCTATACCCACCAGCTGTGGAACTGGCGTGGCGGCGTTTCTTCTCTACGACGTCATACTGCTCCATGGTGCTCCGCGCCGGCTGCTCACTGACCATGGCCGTTGCATTCTTGCTCGAGCAGTCGACGAAATTGTCCGGTACTGCTCCATTAAGCACTATTTCACCACCAATTACCATCCACAAACGAACGGCCTCACTGAATGCCTCATCCGCGCGCTCACGGATATGCTGTCAATGTATGCATCGGATGATCACTGTGCTGGGATGTTACTTTGCTGTTTGTAACTTTCGCATATAATTCCTCCATATAATATAATAGATTATAATATAATATAATATAATATAATATAATATAATATAATATAATATAATATAATATAATATAATATAATATAATACACTATACTCACTCGTTTATCTTCTATAAGGCTGCCACCCTCCCCTTCCGTTTGACAGCGTACTGCCTCCCACCGTTATTGCCAGTTCCTATGTTCGTGGCACCATATCTCGAGCTGATGCCGCCCGTGTTATTGCTCACCGCCGACTAGCTTCGTCCTCAAATTCCCCAAAACGCTGCCATGATTCTCGTCACCGGGACGTCCACTACTCTCCGGGCTCTCTCGTCTTGCTCTGGACTCCCGCTCGTAAAGTTGGGGTTGTGTGAGAAGCTCTGGCCACGTTAAGCAGAAGCCTACCATGTTTTACAGCTACTCGATTCTGTGACATACGAGATAACCCCTGACCATCCGCCGCAACAGTCCGCTATGCCACGTATCGAGATCGTTCATGTCGCCTCCAGTAGTTCAACATAGTGCGCACCAGGACGGCGCTTTTCGTGATGTTACATATATGACCTGCCTTCTTGCCACGTATCAATATAATTAATGAAGTAGATATGTAATAATGAAGTATATATGTGCTATACGTGGCTTGAACCCAAAACATGCGCTGCGATAAAAAAGACGACGGCAATAGACTTACAGAAAGAGACAGTAGCTGACTCACAACTAAGTTTATTTGCACAAACAGGACGGATATAAATTCAAAGAAACAAACAGATGCAGCTGGGCGGAACCGCCATATAGTCAAAAAAGCCATTAAGTTTCAAATTTTTTATAGGTATAAAAATTCGCACTCTGCAATGGAGACAGAAGGTTGGTTAATGCATCTATCACCTTTTTTCCTGATACAGTAGGCCTCCCGTACTTCTCGTGTTAGCCTATCTCGATGATGGAAAAGAATGCTAGTTTGTGAGAACAGCAGGCAGGAGCCTTATCTATCTTTATTACCTTTCTTTTTTTCTCTTTCGTTGAAATTTCTGCAATTGACAGTCCCGTGTGAGTACATGCCGGATGATATGGCCCCAAATTCTCCTTCAAACGTACATTAATACATCGGCCCGTCTGGCTAGCATACACCTTACCGCATTATAAAGGGAACTCATACACACCTGCGCACACGCAGGGGACATACCGTGATATGTGCTCAATATTACACTGAAATGGGCCAATACTCTGGGATGAATTAATTTTCACTGTACACGGGGACATAATCTGGCCAATTTGAAGGGTGCGAAAAAAACACTCTTATCTCAAAACGATGGGCCACATTCTTTATGTTATGGGAGTTGGCGCTTGTAAGGGATTACCGAAACCTTCTTTACATCACATGAATGTTGCGTTGAGAGGTTTTAAATTTATATTTTACATGTTTTATTAGCTTTTGAGAAACTGCAACTAACACAGAAATGGGTTACCCAGCTGAAATCACTTTATTAACCTTTTGGCTGGTGCTACGATTAACTGAGTGGAAGCAAGCCTTCAGTAATGCCGCTTGAAGGCACGCCATTACTATACCATGTTTAAAACGTTTTGAGTGCCCCGTTGTGAACAGCAATGAAGCTGTTTGTAACCTCGGCTGACAGTGCCAAATATGTGAGATTTCAAACATCCACTTAATATCTAAATACATCAATGTGTTGTTCTTAGGTCGCTGACACGTCAACTGGGAGACCGGACCCGCGATCCTTAAAGGCAATAAGAACATTATCAGCAACGTTCTCAGGGGTGGCCCCTCCTACAAACACCAGGTAATCATCGACGTTGCGAAAAACGTTAGCGACCATGCTAGGGAGTTTACTATTGATAGCATATCTACAGCGGCCAAAACATTTTACTAAGCATCAATTATCAGTTCTACATTAGAGCCAATGCAAATCCCTGTTTTCTGAATGCACGTAACCCCCCCCCCCTCCCCCGCACGCCCCCCGGTGACACATGTGTAGACGATCGGTACATGGCAAAAGGTCAAGAAAAGGTCCTACATTAACACCAAAATGGTAAGGAGGCCTACTGTGCCAGAAAAAAAGGTTAAAATCAATCAGCCAGCCTACTCTCTCCCTTGCAGAGTCCTTTTTAATGCCTAGTTAAATGTTGAAATATAATTTTTTTTTACTATCTGGCGGTTCTGCCAGGTGCATGAGTTTCTTTCTCTGTATATATAACTCGTCTGTTTGTTCAAATAAACTTTGTTGTGAGTCGGCGCTTGTCTTGTTCTTTAAGTGTTTAGTCGTCGCCTTTCTTAGCGCAGTACCTTTTTTGAACCAAGTCTAACAACTCGTCCAACGTTCTACCTTATTGGATCCAAAACTAAATAGTTCATGGATGCAACAGACGTAAGTTCGAATGGGATATATTTTGTAACATATAAGAATTTATAATAAACGTATAGGCCCTTACTAGGACGCAAATACCTTTTATGCAATGCAAGTCATATATGTCACGACAAGCCACCTGCCTGCTTGTGGTATTGAAGTGTATACGGCGCACGACTATTGAGCCCAAGGATACGGACTGCTTTTCGAGGGGGGAGGAAAGCAAGGCCCACGTGTTCCGGGAGATACCAGTGAACGTTAAAAAAGCAGAGGTGGTCTGAATTTTCGGAGCACTCCAGTAAGGCGCCTCCCATATCCTAAGCTGCTTTGGGACGTTAAACCCCATAAAGAAATCTGAACTACAATAAACTCAATACAAGCCATCTTCGTAGTGCACACATCCTGCATGTAACAAATATTATTTCAAGCTTACTATTGTGACAGTTCGCGACACGTGACAGGGTGAAACCTATAGTGAATAAACCTATTTCAAATTGCTCGTGTGGCTGTGCGACGCTTCCGCTGGAAGAGGTGAAGCTAGAGCAATAGCTATTGAAGCAGTGCTTACAATGTTTATGGCAATAGGCAACCCTGTCTCAAATTATGATTTGCAAAAATGCTAGATACCATGTAGAATATTTCACTACAGTATATGTACTCACTTCCGTTTAACTCCTGATGACCACAGATTTGTCAATGCTTTGTTAACCCTACAACTGCCCCCTTAATACGGGGTGGAGAACAAAATGTTGCAAGCGTCCGCCACGCTCTGGTCAGCTTTGCCAACTCGAAATGTTCGGTTATATACCTCAATGGAATCTGCATCTTCAAGAATTCGAAAATTCGACAATGCAATGATTTGAAAGGTTAGCGGAAAGCACTCCGACGCATATTGCTTTTACGGGCGCCCTTGGAAGCACCGCACAAAGAATACGACTATGATGCCTTTTTCGGACGAGTAAGCGCCAGTCGGTTCGTGCAGCAGCAGCGCTCCGCAGTTATCTGGAACGGTTGGCTGAGAACATGGCAGGCAAGACAACTTCATCTCCTGAAGTAGTCACTCATCAGCTTCCATCTTTTTTCTTGCTACCTAGGAAGCACAAAATGAGCTATGAAGTGGGTGTCCCGATGGGTCCGATGTTAGTGCTGCAACGGGGGCTGACGTAGGCATCGAGTGGGCTGGCGACTAAGCCTTGACAGGCCCCATTTTGGGACCCATATTTTTTCCGCATTGCCAACTGTGCACATCTCGCCAACTCTCCTGGATTCTCAACTTTGGATAGATTTTGGCAGCCGCTCTGGATGAACGTTTTTGTTTTTTTATTTCGGGCAGCCCCTCAGGTAATCATATAGGATCGAGGCGGATTCTACAGCGGCAAGCTGTACTTGGGCTTGCCCTCATTATTCTCATAGGGTTCCGATGCAGATACTTGATGGGAAGCCCTAGTTCAAGCTTTCCAACTGAATATTTACGAACATAATTAGGCAATTATTTTATACATGTCTGCCCGTTCTAAACAACTAGATCAATAAATTTTACAATTATTTGTGTCAATAATTTATCTTAAACGATTTCATATTCCATCCTGGTCTCGCGGTAGAGTAGTAACAATTGCGGGCTATCTACGACAACCACATAACACAATTGTTAGCAACGCGCATGTTTAAGCCTTTTTTTTGCGATATTTGCATGAACACGTAAAATAAAGCCACGCAATATTTCGAACCAACTAAAATGCTAGCAACTGGTATACAAATCATCTAAGGCAACGTCTAATACAAACTAAGGACGGAATTAATGCGTGCACAGTAGTATGCGGACATTCCGGTGTGTTCAAACCACAGCGGAATTGATTCGGAAGCCCCTTTGTGCTAGCGCTATTTCTCGAGACAAGGACCCGCATTTACATTGCAACAGCAATAAATCTTAACAAATGTGACGAACATGAGGAAGCTCGAGTTTCTATGTACTCCTAGGAAATTGTGGTACCTGCCACAGTTTTGCGTGCGCAGGCCCAAATTAGCGTGTTTTTGTTTTTAAACCTAGAACCCACTCGGACGTTCTTCCAAATTCCTTACAAGGGACCATGTGGGAGCCCCCCTTCAGATGGGTGATGCTATTAAACGTAGAGCCCACATGCTGTTGCACGTGCCTTCCAATTCCCCACAAGGAACCTCTTTTAGTATTATGCGGGCACGCCCGGCTTGCAGCCCCATTATGGCTGATGCGGGACATAAAGCGGTTTTGTGTGGGCAGCCCCAATTGCGCTCAGTGATGCCTTCGAATCTAGAGTCACAATTCTGTTGCTGTTTTTCGTGTCTTTAAATTTCCCACGAAGGACCGACGCATGCAGGCACGCGCGTCTTCTACCCTTATTTCGAGTAATGTGTGACCTGAAGTAGTTTAGCAAAGGCTGAATTATTTGGGCTTCACGGGGCTTGCTTGGATTGAGCTCTGATTGATATCCCACGTGCCCGCAATTAACATACAAGAGGCCGAGTGAGGCAGCATGCGGGCATGCCCCGTTTTTCCCCACTAGGGCCGACGTAGGTCCCACCGAGATTTAATGTGGGCGGCCTCAATTCGGATCTATGAAAGCTTTCCCATAAAGGGCCCATATTTTGGTTTGCCATCAAATATTCGGCTACGGACCCTTGTGGTCTGGATGCAGGAACGAACTCTGCACTAGCCCGAGCAACGCCGCTCTGCGAAACAGGTAGAAGCAGCAGTGGCAAGCCCAAACGGCCTTGCCCACTTCTGCCCCATCGAGGACCGATACACGCTTTATCATGGGTGCCCCTGCCCTACTTGCCTACACGGACCATCTGGGCCCTACATACTGTGCTACCTGGGGAAATCGACGCCACCGTGAAGAACAAAGCACACATTCTTGTTGTGCCAAGAAATTTCCGACCGGAAATTCTTTAAGCTTCCATTGACGATCAAGCCGCAGGACATATACGATTAAGAAGGGAGGGCCTACACACAATGTGCCTGCAATTGGTGCGCTGCGCAATCTATCGCAATGAGATCTATCGCAATATATCGGATAATTAGAACCGCAGCCTCAGAACGCCCATTGTAAAAAAATATTCTCCCCCATATCCACTAGATGCGATGAAGTCTAAGAATATCTTTAGAGCAGATAATGATCACATCATGAAGTTTTTCATAGCGGTCTTGTTTACATTTCCCACGCCTAATGAATTTCTTGCTGGGAACAATTTTATATTTATTGGTTGCTGCAAACAACCACTAGTAAGCGGCCTGATAAATTTGAATATAACATGCCGAACGACCTCGTGTTTTTTCGTTCTTTTCTTAAGCTGAGACACGGCTTTGTGAATTTAACAGCAGCATACGATTCGCTCATACTTATGTCGCATGATTGCAGCCAAACACTGCTGTCTCCATATTGCTACGAGCGTTTCTAGTTTTTATTAGTTGGCTTGTCTGGAGGCTTCTAAGCCAACTTCAGATTGGTAGCGCCGAATGCATTTAAATTTCGTATTTTGACTAGCCCCTAGCAAGCCACCGCTGATGTCTTCTTTTCCTCCGCGGGTGGAAGCCATCCCACTAAAAATTCAGATGCAGTGAAAATCTTTATGCTCCCTTTGACAATTTCACCACCGGGTGACATTTTATGTAGCTGTTAAAAGTCGCATGCCCTTCGTGTGCTCCCCCTCTGCGAGTTAAGAAAACTGAGCGAAAAGGTAGTGCCGGAAAAACCGCCTTCTAACTCTCTGATGGAGAAAAGGGATTGAAAAGCAGCCGTAACATCTGTTGGCTATCAATTGCGCAAGTAGTGTGGGCGGTCTGCATCAGACCGCTAAAGGCCACATCAGGTTTGACATTAGCCTTGACTGCGACACTAACCAGTCTCGCTTCCCACCGACTTTCTATTGTTCACTATGTGATAATCCGGCAGGAAGATTCGGCCAATTTGACCATGTCGCCGCAATTAACTGCTGGGACAGCGGAATAATAGTACGAATGTTTGTCATGGATACACCTGGCAGCGTCTCTTATAAAACCATAGGTCACCAATGTATACAAGCGAGAAGAAAGTATAGATTTTACAAGCGTAATATGAAAAGAGGGGGATGAGATATTTCTGCAACAACAGTCATCAGCACAGTACGTTCATGAATCTTGATTTATAGTTTTAAAAACACTCTTTCGGTGCGCTGACCCTAAAAGACCGGAAGACAAAATGTAAAACTGTTGATACGAAGCCTCAAGTAGCAATTGTTTGCTGGACGCATATGAATATCTCCCGCAAGAGTACACGATTTAATTCGGGAAGAATCTATAGGAGCAAATAATCTATAAAAGATTAGTAAGAAAGAAGTTCATCAAAGAATTCGTGGTAAGGGGGAGGGCAGAAGAGTTCAAAATCTTGCTACAGAATAGATACCAACCTCTAACCGAGGATGACGACATTAGCCTAGAAACAATGAACAGTAATGTCAGATATATCATTACTGAGTGCGTGGAAATAGGCGATGGATAGTCAGATAGGATACCGGTAAGCTGTCTAAGGGGACGAAGGATTTCATTAAGAAACGACAAAGTACGAAAGTTTCCAATCCAACAGACCAGATACAATTGGCAGAGATATCAAAGCTGATCAATAAGCGAAAAGTGGCCGATATAAGGAACTATAACATGAAGAAAATTGAGCATGCTGTAAAGAACGGGAGAAGCATTAAAGCGATGAAAAAGAAACTGGGCATAGGCAAAAATCAGATGTATGCGCTAAGGGACAAGGCGGGCAATGTCATCACGAATATGGACAAGATAGTCAAAGTAGCCGAGGAGTTCCATACTGATCTCTATAGCAGCCAATGAAGTCACGACAATAATGAGATTGGCGGTAGGGAAATGCAGTCAGACGTTCCACCAGTGACGAAGACCGAGATTAATAAAGCAATAGAAACTATAAAAAGGGAGAAAGCAGCTGGAGACGATCAGATAACTATAGATTTGTTGAAAGACGGGGGAGACATCGTGCTAGAAAAACTGCCCACCCTGCATACGCAATGTCTGGCGTCATAGACGATTCCGGAACCGTGCAAGAACGCAAACAGTATCTTATTTTATAAGAAAGGGGACGCTAAGGACTTGAAAAATTACAGACCAATTAGCTTACTGTCTCTTATGTATAAGATATTTATCAATGTAATCACTAATAGAATCAGGGAAATTTTAGTCTATAACCAAGCAATAGATCAAGCAGGTTTTTGGAAAGGATACTCTACAATCGATCATATCTATACCATCGACCAGGTGATAGAAAGATGCTTAGAATATAACCAGCCCTGAAAGTGCTGGAAGATATATACATAGGGTGCACAACAACCATGGTTTTGCACAAAGAAAGTAACAAAATTCCTATGAAGAGAGGTGTTAGGTCATGTGCTGACGTTCTTCCAGGCGCTCATTCAGGCATCTACCCATCTCGCCGATGTACACCTTGCTGCATGAGAGGGGAATGGGAAGGAAACAAAGCGCCTTAACAAAGGCAGCACAACGTGGTGCCATATTTATTTATAAATCATGCCGATTCCATTCGGAATCATTGCAGGAAGGGACAGAGATCTAAACAATTCAGTAACTTAGGTACAGAAAATACAGGTGGGCAACGGTATGTGGTACATGTGGTTCAGTTAATGTAGTGTTTATAATAAATATTAAACAGAGGGTCAGAATATTATTAAAAACCTAGAAACAAAATATGCTAAATGATACATTTCAGGAGAATGCTTTTCGTGGTACTGATCGAAAACAATTAGTAAAAATAGTGTAACATTTCGCACTGCAAATTCAGTAGCTTTATTTTATAAGAATACATTGTTGAATTATAACACATGGTGGTTAGTTATTCGATATTCTAATTGCTAATAAAAATATTCAAAGCAATCTGAGTTGAACATATATTATTAAGCGATTGTGAATGCTTATGCCGCGTCCCTCTGGTTGCTGATTTTTAGATATACCTTGAAGTATATATATATTTATCATGTTATGAAATAATTTATAAAGTAGTTTCTGTCACGCAATCCTGGCACAGTTCTGTGACGTGATTATTCTTGCTGCTCTTCATGATCAGTTTGTCTTTACTTGTTAGTATAGAAACTAGAGCGTGCTGAGCCATATGTTTGCAGAATAGTGTTGTCGACAAGAGCGGTAAAACATAAGAATGAGAAGCTTTTTTCAACCTTAAGGCTTTCCCTCGTGCGCTGAACGACAGAGAGACAATGCGGATTTACTCGAAGCAGCAGAGGACACTGCACTTTTGAACGACAGAGAGAATGATGATTTACTCGAAGCAGCAGAGGACACTGCACTTTTGTAGCCAGAGTTACATTCCCCCAGGTTTTCGATCCCTCAAAGTCGCTGCGTCGTGGCTGTGCCATGCTCATTTACCGGCGCTCGATTGCCGAGAGGAGCGAAAGATAATGAAAGGAGAGGGAGGAGGAGAGGAGCGGCGTGACTGCTCTATCATAGGCGGCTCGTTGGAGCTTGGGAGGCTAGAGATGAAGAGCCCAAGAAAGGGACAGCAATTGCAGTATAACATTGATTCAGAACTTATTGGCTAGAATGAACCGCTAGCCTATAAGATGCCTTGATTTGGTTTACGCGCTCTGTTTACACAAGCGCATGAATTCATTTCGGCAATTCGACTGTAGCATCTGATACGGCGTAAACAATCGAAAGCTTCAGATAGTTTTCATTCATTTTTCACACCTGAATATGTAATTTTATTTACCTATCTGAAGCCATTGACATGTGCAGCTCTAGGTTTAGAGCCATTGGGCTCACAGTGTGAGCCATAAAAGACAGAATTCAGAGTAAAGCGCCTTTTAAAAACGCCTAACCTTCTTAGAGGCAAATTCGCAACTGGACACGATTTTTGAAAGGCTGAATTACATTTATGCAGATTGTATTCCATCCTACAGGAGGTCACTGGGAGGTTTTCTCCAAACAAATACCACATAAATAAGGATCCCTTTTGATTATTCTAAACACCTTTGGAGCGCTTGTTTAGCTACCTGTGGTTGCTTGCTAAATGCATGATGCCATGATGGGATGAAAAACCAGGAAATGGTTGTGTTTGAATTTTATTGCTGTATCGTAAGTCACTGATTTAAAGATTAGAATTTTGAAGCTATGTATAGCGAAAACGCTCAAATGCGGGTAAAACGAGGAACGTCAAACTCGTCATCGCTCGCGTATACTGCTTTGTTCGTGATCGAGTATTCTAAAGCCACTACAAACAGCCGGAAAAATTGTGGCAGATGTGCAATTCACGCCAATATATTTTGGTACGTTACTGTATATAAATAAATTGGAAATACTTTAAACAATAATTAGTGATTATTAGGTTACCTTTAATGCGAGACAAATACGTACACTTAGTACACGAAGGCGTTTCGTTCTTTATTGTCTGTCCCGGAAAGTATAGCAAAATTTCTACAGACTATAGGTCCATGAAGTTATGTACTTTTGTGCAAGGTGATATACCAGATAAACATTTTTTTTTTAATTTCAGGCGTGTTACAAGGCAATGTATGAAACTGAATTTTAGTGCTCGATTTTCGAGCCGGTTTTGAGACATATAATAATCTAACTGTAATCATGAGTATGCCACTTAAGCATGAGAAATTACTTGAAAGTGGGGTTGCCATCAAAATGTAATGTCGTTATGAATAACAATGGAAGAAAGAAAACGCCGATCGAAGTAAGTCGCTTTAAGATTCACCAGATTGATATGCAGATGATAGGGAATGGCAAGCTGGAAAACCAATGAAAAGTTGAATAAAGGTAATGTGTACAAACCTTACCAACCTTTATTGCGTCTTCTCTGTTGACAAAGCTGCATCAGCATTAAACCCGACAGCATTTTTTCAAACATATTCAATTCGCTTCAATATTTCTTATTGTGATGCCAATTTAGAGACAGCACATTTGGTAAAAGAATTACGCTCAGAGCAGAGCATATACGTAAGTCATTTTCTAGTCGCACTTATAAGCGGACCAATCAGAATTGAACTAGCAAATTATATCGGTATAGAAGAGCCGCATGATAAGCACAGTTACACAGGTAGCATTACACATGGCGCTAACGTGCTTTTAATTATCCACTGTGTTCACTCGTCATGTTATGATTGAGGCACCAGCCGAGTTGGTGCAGCGCCTCCAGTGGCTGACGACAGGTGTCATACGGGTGCCGGCGGGCACTGGACGTAAAATGTCTGCTAATGCCCCTTGAAAAAAAGCAATGCTGCTCCGCATGGCAACATCACCTGAAAGGAAGCATCGGCGTCGGACAGGTCTGAATACGCCCTAGATAGAGTGGCGCCTTTTCCCTGAGGCAGCGGCGCCTCATCTTCCCCTCCCGCCGCGGAACACTGGAAGCGAGAGACCGGCGCGCTCTCTATATATTGGACCCCTTTCGCCGCCGCCAACTGGGACCTCCGGATTGTACAGTTCTAGTGGGGACGGTTTCCCGGCCTCATTGAAAGCTTCCGTAAATCTGTGGTGCTGCTCGCCTGTATGGGGCTTGGAGGACTGTCCTTGGCTGTTGCGCAAGTTTTTTTTTTTTTATACCATGACTTGATAAGAAGCGTTGCCTTCTGTTTACCTCATCTTGTGGCCTTGGTTGCTTGATATCGGGACAAGGCCCCGAATCGTGACTCTCGTGAATTGATGGGAAACGTTTCCAAAAAAATGGAATCCTCTTGACCACTCCTACTATCATTTCTAGACATCGTAAAAGTTACGCTTTTGTGGCGTCACGTGCGTTTCCCAGAAAAAGAAAAAAATCTGATTAGAGACAAGCGCATCGAAAATCCATGACAAGCAGACTTACAGCGCACATCACTCTTAAAAGAAATGTACACTTCTTAATTATGGAAGAAACTTTTGTGTCTGTAAAGCTGACGCAGGGGCGAAGAGGGATAAAGTTCTAATGTTTGTTCTTTCAGGTTTCAATATATGCCAACTTTGTGCATAGTCGTATACGTTTCTTGTCATTTCAGCAGCATCATCTATTTTTTGATACTCTATTAATCGTTCTCAAATGAGAGGAAAAGGATATTGGCCCGTCAAAATGAAAGGAACATAACAAATGGGGCCAATGGGGTACTTGGACTCAAGAAAGACTCTTAGTACTGTGATGAGAGTGAGAGGCTGGCTGTGGCAGTCTAGAGGATCAGTTCCCCACTGATTGCGTGCTTATCTGCTTATGCAAGAAGCGTACATCACTGATAATAATCTTACTTCTGCTCTACTATTTAAATGTTATGCCGACAGCTTGTGCTCAGAATGAAATATTACCAGGGGCGTCCCACTATAAAAAAAAACGAATGAAAGGTGTCTGATTTTTCAATATAAAACTTTCTGACGAGGTAGGACATGCCACTTTTGTAATATGCCCTATACTTCCCTTTGTGTGCACTGCACTTACTAAATATTCTGCAATGAAGACTACAATGAACCGTTTCGTTATTTATTAATGGTTAGATAATCTATCCAACCATTGCGAAAAATCCACTTCCCCACTGTTCCCCTTTTTAACGCATTGTTGAGACGTGTTTTAGTTATGTGATGTTGTATATTTCAATTCGACTTGTTCGGCTACTGGCTAATTACTTTGTAAATAATGTACATAGCTCTTCGATATGTAAACAGTTGTAATAAATACGATGCCGAAATAAACCCGGGCGTAGCGCAGTTGGTTAATGCGCTCAGCTTGGGATTCAAGGGCGGAGGCTCGAATCCCGGTGGAGAGGAGTTTTTATTTTTCTGATGACATCAACTTTATGTCATTTGACTGATCGCTGCACTGTGAGCGAACGAACGCCGGCGGTTCGAGCCATAAAGGCTTTCGCCTTAATAGCGCGAGAAGGCGTGCGTTTGCTGACCTTCCTCAGTTCAGTTCAGTTCAGTCGTTAAGTCGTGTCCTACTCTTCTTTACGCTTTCCGGTCTTTCACTATCTTCCTAATATCACATAACTTCATCTGCAGCGCCTCGAGGATGTCATATAACCATCGTGCTCGCTGCCTACCCTTTCTCCGGTGACCCTCAACTTTTCCCAACATCAAATCTTTCTCCAGCGACTCTTCTCTTCTCATCAGATGACCAAAGTAGCTGAGCTTTAACTTTAGAATTTGACCCTCCAATGAGCAGTCAGGGTTTATGGTCGACAATATCGACTGATTTGATCTTCTGGAAGTCTAAGGAACTCTCAAGAGTTCCCGCCAGCACCACAATTCAAACGCGTCAATTCTTCGTTGGTCAGCCTTCTTCACAGTCCAACTCTCGCATCCATACATCACAACGGGAAAGACCACAGCACGAGTTATACAGATCTTGGATGAAAGACAATGTCTCTGCTCTTTACTAGGCGGTCAAGGCTAGCCATGACTCTCTTTGCCAGAAGCAGGCGTCTCCTAATTTCACGGCTTAAGTCTCCTTCCGGGGTAATCTTGGAGCCCAAGAAGAGAAAATCTGTCACAGCTTCCACTTCTTGTCCCTTGCTGTTCCAGGACTTGACAGGGCAAGACGCCATGATCTTTGTCTTTTTAATGTTCAGTTTAAGCCCAAACTTCTCACTCTCTTCTTGTACGCGCATCAGAAATCTCTCGAGTTCCACTTCACATTATGCCATTAAAGTGGTATCATCCGCATATCTCAGGTTGTTGTTTTCCAGCAATCTTCACTCCAGCTGAAGACTCGTCTAGACCGGCCTTCCTCATGATGCACTCTGCATATAGGTTAAATAGGCAGGGCGACAGTATGCAGTTTCTTAATCGAAACCCAATTAGTAAGACCATGTCTAGTTCTCACTGAGGCCTCTTGCCCTTCATACAGGTTTCTGAGGAGACAGATGAGGTGAATTGGAACTCCCATCTTTTGGAGAGCTTGCGAAAATCTGTTGTGATCTACACAGTCAAACGCTTCTGCATAATTAATAAAGCAGAAGTATATGGGTTTCTGGAACTCTCTTGCTTTTTCCATGATCTAGCGAAGGTTGGCAATCTGTTCTCTAGTTCCTCTGCCCATGCGAATCCCAGCTTGCACATCTGCAAGCTCCCGATCCACATAATACTGCAGCCTACCTTGGAAGATTTTCAACATCATCTTGCAAGCATGCGAAATAAGCGCGATCGAGCGGTAGTTGGAACAATCTTTGGCACTGCCTTTCTTTGGAATGGGGATGTAAACTGACCTCCTCCAATCCTGTGACCACTGCAGGGTTGTTCAAATTTGCTGACATAATGTATACAGAACGTTAACAGCGTCATAGTTGAGGTTTTGAAGCAACTCAGCTGGAATGCCATCAATTCCGCTAACTTTGTTCTTAGCAAGGCTGGCTAAGGCCCATTCAACTTCGCTCTTCAGGATGCCCGGCTCGAGATCAGTAATCACAACCGTCTTATCTTGGGTTTGCACATCCGGATCCTTCTTGTACAGTTATTCTGTGTATTCCTGCCACCTCTCCTTTATCTCTGAGGCTTCAGTGAGGTCCCTGCCTCGTTTGTCCTTTATCACACCCAGCTTAGCACAGTAGCTTCCATTGATATCTTTGATTGTCTTATACAGAGCTGTTGTTTACCTCAGTTGGCGGTTGTCCTCAACTGCTTGGCACTGTATGTTCAGGAAGGCATTCTTGTCTCTCCTTGCCATTTTCTGAAAATCCGCATTGAGAACCTTGTATGTTTCTCTTTCCCCCACAACTTTTGCCATCCTCCTTGCCCCAGCTATTTGCAAAGCCTCTTCGGATAACCAGTTTGCTTTCTTGCATTATCTTTGGCTTAGAAACTACCTTCGTAGCAACTTCTTGTATTATATCACGAACATCAATCCACATCTCTTCAGGCGCTCTGTCTTCTAGATCTAATTCTTGAAATCGATTCCTCACTTCCACAGCATATGCTGATGGAATTTGATCCAGATCATACCTGAACGGCTTTCTAGTATTCTGCATGCGTTTTCCTCAATCGAAGCTTAAATTTGGCAACAAGAAGCTGATGATCGGTTCCACAATCGGCCCCAGGCCTTGTTTTTACTGCTTGTATTGTGCTTCTCTATCTCTGCCGGCAAAGAATATAATCAATCTGATTTCTCTAAAGACCGTCCGGTAAAGTCCATGTGTACAGGCGCCTCTTGTGCTGTTGAAAATGAGTATTCGCTATGATCAGGTTGTTTTCTTAACAAACCTCTACTAGCCTCTGCCCAGCTTCATTTGGCTCACCAAGACCAAACCTGCCTGTAATTCCGCATATTTCTTCACTCCCCATCTTAGCATTCCAGGAGTGCGGTCTAGAAGGCATTGCAGGTCAGAATAAAATCTCTCAACTTCAGCTTCTTCAGCAGTAGTGGTTAGTGCATAGACTTGGAAAACTGTTATGTTGAGAGGGTGACCTTGGATTCGAAGTGAAATCATTCGGTCGTTTTTGGGTTGTACCCTAGCACTGCTTTGCTCATTCTTCTGTTTACTATGAGAGCGACCCCATTCCTTCTCCTGAATTCGTGCCCACAATAAAGGACCTAATGGTGACCGGCATTAAATTCTCCCATTCCGGTCCACTTGAGCTCGCTGATACCCAAGATATCAATGTGCAATCTGTCCATTTCTCGCTTGACGACATCCAGTTTACCTTGTGTCATAGATCTTATATTCCATGTTGCTATGTAATATATCTCCTTGCAACATCGGACTTTCCGGTCGCTTCCCGACAAATCCACAACTGAGCGTCCTTTTGGGTTTAGCCCAGCCGCTTCATTCGTCCTGGAGCTACTAGGAATCGCCCTTTGTTCATCCCCAGTAACATGGGGGTCGCCTTCCAACCTGGGGGCTTATCTTCCAGCACCATATCATTAATGCTGTTGTGACTGCCCTTAGGGTTTTCTTGGCGGGAAATACTGGAGTGTGGTCCATTACCTTCTCCAGTGAATCACATTATGTCAGAACTTTCTGCCGTGACCTGTCTATCTTGGGTGGCCCTACACAGCAGAGCTCACGACTTCATCGAGTTTCGCAAGCCCCTCCGCCACTACAAGGCAATGATCCATGAAGGGGAGGCAGTGATCCACCTTCTTCAGTCAGCCTAATTTGCTCTTCACAAGTATCGCCGAAGACTTTCACCGGCCGATTCCAGTATCAGGAAGCGGACCGGATCACACTAGTGCTTTGTGGTTGCTTTTGGTTTACTGTAGCCAAATTTATACGCAAGGGTCATTTTCATTCGCTAAAATTTTGAGATTGCCCACAGTCACCAGACTTGGACACACGAAAACGACTTGCAAAACAGTGCACGAAGGTGTTGCTTCGCCAGTACGATGTCCACGAGTATTTACGTACCCTCCTTCATCGTCAAAGCTGGCTCAGGCTAAAAGAAAGCGTCTTCCGGTATGCATTTTTCAAAGCCTCGTATTTTTCAAAGCTTCCGCGGTGTGACACGTTATTGCCCAATTGTCAGAAGTCATGTTGGCGGCAGCTTACGGCCGGCGGCAACGACATGCTTTCAAACAGTTCGTCTTTCCACAGTGTTACAATGAGCGAACCATGTAAACGAAGGCATTGACTTCCTCGCGCTCGCCTCAGGGATCACGCATGCCACGTGCAGATGACTTTCGCAGCTACCAGAAAGGTGATTGTGACGTTCCGGCCACCGTGGTTGCGGCGAATGGCAGCCTGATTTCGGTGACGTCAGTGATATCAAGAATACTTCCTAAGTCCACCACCAAGCGTCAGAATGTGAGAACACATACCGTCCGATTTTGCTCCGGCATCGTAAGAGCAAAAAGCAAATTTTTTTTTAATAGTAGGAAGTCGCAGTATCTATCATACTTCTTAGTGCACGCCTCAGCCGCGCCCTATATGAGCGGAGGAACTAGAGAGAAAAAGAAGAAAGATGGGGAAAGAGAAACGGTAATGGGTGGCTTCGGAATAAATTCTACCACCTCAGGACCGTTAGCCCGTTCCGACATTATACACCACACGGAGACGTTTTCGTTCGCCGCCATCCAAACACCCAAGCATCCGTACTCAACCTTTTTCACACAGAGCCTCAGCGGCGGGTAGAACAGTTGTCGGTTTGCATTACGGCAGCTGCAACGACGAACTTGTAACGGAGATCGCTCTTCACCCGAAAGAGGTGTGTACCTTTCGCGTAAATTACGATGAAGCACTATGCGTTCAGTGAGCAGAACTTAAAATATCAAATTCAAACATAATTTTTGTCGCGTTTCATTTTGGCTGAGCATGTACTGTCGGCCTTGCTCTTAAAAAAAAATAACCTTCATTGCTGTCTCTGTTTATTGCTCCCTTGCAAATGGAAGCTGTAAGGAAGCAAGCTGTATTTATGTTTACGTGACGATATTGTTTTTTTTTTTGACAAGGAAAGAAATATTACCGAAAAGATGCGCAAGACGGAGGGCTTGTAGTCAAAGGTCACAAAAATACTCATTTGAGATCCAACAAGATCAATTTTCATGGCTCTGAACATCCGGAAGCGTATACGGTTGAAACTGGTTAAATGCCAGAACACAAACAATCGTTATTGCGTTCGGAAACTGTTAACTATCTATAGAGACTTCATGTACAATGTGTCAAAACGGGATGAAGTGACGTGACTAGCTATAATGGTTTGCAAGCAGCTTTATTTCACATTACAGCGGAAACTTGCTGTATTAAAACTGGAATAGGTTTTTTCTGTGTGTTTTGCATTCCGCCCAACAGATAACAAGCACCACCACAGGATTATGCTCGCTTTCATTATGGAGGCTACGACAGCAGCGATATTAAGTGGTTATGCTCAACATAACGAGAAAATGTGTAGTTTAGGCTCATTGGTGCAAGATTCTTGCCTCTTTGTGAGGCTCCGGGAGCCAGTTTGGATCACATTTTATACCTCTTCCGAGATTCCCAACCACCATCTTGCTGGAACCTCACGGACCTAAATGGTTGCGAGATCGCGATTTCCAGCTCCAAACTGGCCTCACAAAAGCGGCTGGTACTGTGGTCAGGAAAGGCCGCCGCCCGTCATAAATTGTTGGCCACCACCCGGGGCCAAGAGCAAGTCCTTCCCTAGAATATGATGCCCTTTTTAGGAGTCAGCAATGGATTCAGTGCGTTTTCCAGCAGTTAACCTTTCTGATGAGTATTTATTCTCAGTTTCACGGAACAAACTTAAAGAAAGGATTGATATCTATATTTTTCCCGCCTCCCTTATATCGTTCACTATATCCTAATTGTATGGGTCACAATGTGGTAAAAAAAAAGTACGCAAAATGCAAATCTCGCCTTCTACTAAAACGTTTTTTTCTAAACTTCATGCCGAAGTTGTACCTGTTAAAGTGCGGCTACACAAAAAAATTATTTTCATTTCTTCTGTTAATTGTCAGCTATGGGATACACCTCAAAATATAGAACACTTTTATTGCCTGTAAAGATACGATATTAGTTTGGGTCGTTCATAAAGAACACTTAAAAAAGACTATTTCGAATTCTCACAGTGTGTATTACTTAATCACCACCGAACATGGCCATGAACACTTCGACATGATTTTCCTCCTTCGACTGCACAGCCTGTAGAAAACGCGTATGTTGGAAAGGAATCCTGAGACTCTCGTTTCCGCCTGTACTCATTTCACCCAGAAGGTGCACTAACTTAAAGACGCTCACGAAGACAGTTACTATCAACCGAACTGGTTGCCATTGTTGATGTTTTGTCTTTCCTTTCCGCGCTTTTAGTGCAGTTGTGCTAAGACCTATTATAGGTGTGTGTTGTGTTGCGTCTTTCAATTCGACTTTTCGGCTACAGGCTGATTACGTTGTAAATAATGTATAACTCTTTCCTGCATATAAAGACAAGTAATAAATACCACGCTGAAAAAGAAGAAAAACATCCTTGGCGCGGCGTAGTTGGCTGATGTGCTCGGATGGGGATCCGAGGAAGGGAGGTTTAATTCCCGGTGGACACAAGATTTATTATGGTGCGCTTTTCGCTAACACGGGTGTGGCGTATTGAATTACTGTGCTGGGGATTCGAGAAACGGAGGCTCGATTGCTGGTGCGGCAGGGTTTTTGTAATTGTGATGATGTTATTTATTTGACAGCTACAGTGTGACCGAAAGAACGCCGAGAGTATGAGCAATTAAAGGCTTTCGCCATAAAATTGACCATGAGCAGATTGCTCAATCCTTATCAGATATAACACGTGGCATCAATATTCGTGCATAGTGCAGTGCCGCATATCCAAAAATGTGTGCTTACTGAGGCTTTGTTAGCTAACTTCAAGACAGACAACAAGCGCACTTCGTTGATCGCAAGCGCTATTCGCTTCGTTTTTTTTTTTCTTGATGTTGCGAAAAAATTAATAAGAAACTTTTTTTTCGCATTTTATGGGCTTGCTTTAAGTACCCGAAAAATTAACCACAGAGACGGTAGATTTATATGTATTTTCGATTGATGCTTTATTACTTAATGCAATACAAATGGACATCTAATCAAATTGAATAATAAAACGACTTCACTATTTGTAGTTATTTGTAAATGAAGAGATATATAATGTTATACGGAACACCACTAATGGTAGAAAGCAATGAGCATTTGGTTTCATCCAAGCATGGTGTCAGAAACTAATCATTTGCTCGAGTTGTGTAAACGCTTTTTGCAAAGAGGGACATTTTCTTTTTTGCCGGTAGCATTACCGGATTTCAAGATTGGTGGGGTTTGCGTTGTGGTAATCATATGTGTTATTCACATAGAAGTAAAGTAATGTCATAAGGTCTGTTTGAATTGAAAATCTCGAAGACAACGGTATTTTTCGGTAAATAGCCCCCGTCAACTAAATGCACCTAGAAGCAGCAGCTGCACGTTTCTAGCAGAAAAAACAGGTATTGCCGGATAGACTTCTTGCGCACCATCGTCGCTGCAGAATATTTTATGCGGTGAGTTACGGAGAAATATTCTTTGAGAGACGTTGCAGTAGATATTAATGCGTGATCTGCTACGACCTAAAAGATGGCGGCAGGGGGGCGGGGTGGAACAGTTGGGAAACAAAGTCAGTTTACGTGTATTGAATGCGAAAGACCATGTTGCTTTCCGATGGGTGCATAGGTGCTTCATTTTGATGCCTTCTACTTGACTCTCCTTCCACGCAAATGCTGAGTGTAGATTTCGCCGAGAAAGAATGATGATCAAGGAAAGCGCCGACGGCGCGAGTTGCCTATTTTTTTATGATACACAGTGTAATCGGACCCACCGAACGGGCTGTACGATGCCGTCACGAGAACGGCAATCGTCGGCAGAGTACCGTCACGTTACAGAATCTGCCGTACGAAAGTTTTACTGGACGGTGAAAACACGTGAACACCAGGAAATGGCGATTCCAGCGAGCACCTAAAATGATTTGAAGTCGTGTTGCGACTCACTTTGGCATGGTATCATCTGGCGCAAGCAGCGTGTTACCATTCTAGTTATGAAGGCACCGCACGAAACGTTATTTTCTCGTACAGTGCTGCCATCGAACAGGACCAGGACTAGTGAAATGTTGATTGAACGAATGTCTTTTTTTCATGTGGCTCCGTGTACCAACCCAGGACGCCGAGCGTTCCAGGCACGCGGCCCTTGTCCCTTTTCCTTTTTTTTTTGTCGCTCTCGTCGTCGAGAGATGGCACTGCTACATTGTTTCGTTGACAGTTGACAGCCGTGTGGTGCGGAGGCATGTTCCATCGCTCCTCAGATTGCACGTGGCTACCGGAAGCGGACGGACTGGCGACAGCGGGAGCTTCCGAAGCGTCAAATAGATGAGTTCTTTCTTTTATTAACTTTATTTCGTTTTCAGCTAGTTAGGTTAGGTGTAGCCTAAAGAATACATTTTAGCTCTTTGTCCTAGCGGCCTGGTTTTTCGTGCCGGCGGCTAGGTTTTCTCGGCGTTCATTCCTTAACTACTTTGTTTAGATAAATACTTTTTTCTAGGCTATTGGCATTCGCAGAATTGATTTTAACGCGTGTTTGCTAGTCGTTTCTTGTGTATTCTTGTGGCAGTTTGTATATTCTGAGAATTCGTAATAGAAATAGTTCAGTCGATACATGCTTAATATGTGCAATCAAATAAAGGTATAGTGTACTCAGTGTGAGGCGCAGGTTAATCTCAAGGAAACGCGTTTTGACTCTTTAGATGAAGCGGGAGGCAGCGATTTTTTGTGTCGGTGTTACGTGCTAAGTGCGCGCCTAGATAAATTTGATCGAGAAAAGGGCAGTTTAGCGTCTGGTGTGGATGATTTAGAAAATGAAGTACGTTTGTTCAGGGCAGAAAATCAGAAACTGCTTGGACAGCTTCCCTAAATGGAAAACAAAAATGGCCGACTTTATCCTTGGAACCAACGAGGACGAGATTCCAGTGCGGGTGATGTGGCTGGAACCAGCACTGGCATGGAAGGCGTAGGCAAAGTAGGTCAGGCGGATTTTGTCCTTGGAAACAACGAGGACGAACATTCTAGTGCGGGCAACGTGGCTGGGACCAGCCCTGGCATGGAAGGCATAAGCAAAGTAGGTCGGGCGGATCCGAATCAGCAGATTTTTTTAGAAGCAGCTACTAAGAAGCCGGAAAAAAGGAAAAAAGTAAGGAAGAATGAAAATACCAGAGAGAAGGACACAGATAACCGAAAGCAGGAGCCAACAGTTGGGAGAGGGAGAGAGAAGGCCCATGTGCTTATCGCCGGAGGTTCTAACATGAGCAGGTGCAAGCGAGATATCTTGGAACGTGTAAAGGGTGATAAGCGAGTGTTAGTTGGAGCCTTCCCAGGGAGGACAATGAGGGCAGTGCTGAAAGAGAGTAAAAATAGGCCGTTGAAAAATTCCGCAGAGCGCAGTATGGTGATTGTAGCCGCGGGGCTAAAGGATGTCCTAAATGGTGACGCTGCAGGAGTGGTGGAAAGTTTAGCTAAGGGAGTAGACGATATCAGGGGGATAGCACAGCAAGCGCAGATAATTTATATGCACAGTACCGGAGGTGCTAGGATTGAGCGGAAAGCTGGAAAAGGACGTAGTGACAGTTAATCAGGACATGAGAAAGTTAAGCCTGGAGAAGCAATTTGAAGTGGTTGAAGTAAACACGGAGGTCCATAAAGCAGGTTTTGGTAGGGCTTTTCAGCGAGATGGCCTTCATTTTAACAGAACGGTGGAACAAAGTAGAAATTATGTGGGAAGGGATACGAAGTACGGAAGATGTCAAAGTATGCAAAGGATTAAGACAAGGCTGTCCTGTATCGTCACTGCTGTTCATGCTTTATATGATAAACCTGGAACGGAGGATACAAGACACTAACCTAGGTTTTAACCTGTCATATAGATTATGTGGAAAGGCGGTAGAGCAACGCCTCCCCGGTTTGATGCATGCAGACGATATTGTGCTGCTAGCTGAGAGTCTGGAAGAATTGCAAACTCTAGTTAAGTATTGCGGAGACGAAGGGGACGCTCTTTAAGTTTTAGCGCAGTTACGTTGGGTCTGATGATTTTCAACGGCTCAACTAAACAGGGTCTTAAAATACAAGGCTATGAAATACCCAGAGTAGCAGAATATAAATATCTGGGGGTATGGGTAAACCAAAGATTGGCATACATTTGAAAGCATGAGCAATCACTTAAGGCCAAAGGGCGAAGAAATGCCGGGATAATGAAGCATAGGGCATTGTGGGAATACAACAGGCATGAGGTTTTGAGGAGTATTTGGAAAGAAATTATGATGCCCGGACTTACTTTCACAAATGCGGTTTTGTGCCTAAAATCAGAGGTACAGTCGACATTAGAATAAATCAGAAAGCCGTTGGACGATTAGCACCTGGTGCCCACGGCAAACCACCAATGAGGTGGTACAGGGAGATATGGGCTGGGCATCTTTCGAAGTACGGGAAGCTCAGAGTAAAATATTATATGAGGAACGCCTGAGGAAATTGTACAATAACAGATGGGCAGCTAAAATATTTAAATATCTATACTTAAAAAGCGTTGACTCACAATGGAGGACAAGAACTAGGCAACTAACTAGTAAGTATGCTAGTCACAAGGACGGAGAAATAAAGAGCATTAAGCAACTGGTGAAAAACACAGAAGGTAAAAATTGGATAAATTTGATGGAAAAGAAACAGAGTGTGGAATTATACCGAAAGTGGAAAATGCAGATCAGGAAGGAAGCTTTCTTTGATAACTCAAGAGGCAGGGTGGTGGTCGTGAACTCTTTTATTGCGCCCAAAAACAGGGGACCAGTCAAAGGGCCGGTTGCGCTGACTTAGAGGAGGTCGGAGGGAATCCTTTGGGATGCCGCGGCCTCCACCGCGCGTTGGATAAGCCAGCGTTGGTCTGCTGGCTCGGAAGTACACAGGAGAGACTCCCACGTCTCTGGGGTGTTTGTGTTGTCTGTGTTGTAATGTGTACAAGTCCACACCATGTGTATGAGTGTGGCCGGAGTTGAGCAGTGTTTACACATGGGGGCTATCTGATCCGGAAAGATCCTGCTGTATAAGAGGGGGTGTGGAAAGCTGCCAGTTTGTAATTTGCGCCATTGGAAGACCTCGCGTCTTGTTAGATCGCGGTGTGCGGGAGGATATGTGCACCTTTGGAGTCGGTAGTTGTGGAGTATGTCCATGTAAGTGGTGAGCAGAGAAGCGCGTGATATACTAGTGTCAGCGGAAGCAGGGTGGCTGATCATACTCTCGTCTCGGCAGCTGAGATCTCGAGCGAGAGTGTTTGCCTGGGCGTTTCCGCTGAGCGACTCGTGGGCTGGAGCCCAAAGAAGTAAGCGAGATGTGGAAGAGGGTGCTGTAGAACGTAGAATGTGTAACGCCTGGCAAGAGCTACGGCCAGCATCGTAATTGCGAATAGCCTGTTGAGAGTCACTGATGACGACTTTGGTATTAGGGTCGGCTAGCGCTAGCGCAATGGCAACCTCCTTAGCTGCGGTGACTGTTTCTGCATTGCGAATGCTGCAGGCTGTGTACCAGCTTCGGTGAGGAGCGAGAGCTACCGCCACCATCGCTGGCCTCGATGGATGGTAAGAGGCGTCCGTATACGTGACGTCCGGACGTCCACGGAAGCGTTTCTCGAATTGACGAGCCCGATCGGCCCGTCTCTCGGCGTGGTGTTCCGGGTGCATCCGTTTGGGAATGGGAGGAATGCGGAGATTTAGGCGATATTCCGGTGTAAGTTCAGCGTAACTTGGGGCCGATCTCGGCGGGGAGATCCCAACTTGCTGCAGTACTGCTCGGCCAGCGTGTGTGAGTGAGAGCCGCTCATACTGGGCGGTGATGGTTGCCTCGATCAGTTCGCTCACGGTATTGGAGATTCCGGGAGCCGTGAGCTTATGGTTAGCTGTGGACATGGGAAGACCTAGGGCCGTCTTGTATGCTTTTCGAAGTGATGCCTCTAGCCGTTCGCTTTCGGCACGAGTGAGACGTAAGTAGGGTCCAGCGTAGGTGATGCGGGAGCAGATGAAAGCTTGAACGAGGCGCAGGAGGTTGGACTCTCGCATGCCATGATGTTTGTTGGAGATTCGCTTAAGGAGGCGTCCGATCTGTACAACCGACTGGTCGATGCGTTGGATCGTGATGTTGTTGCTGCCGTTGGCCTGTAGATGCAAGCCCAAGATCCTGATGTTGTCTGTTCGAGGAATCGGGTTTCCTTGCACCTGGAGGTTGATGTCAGGAAGTATATTTGAAGGGCGTCGTCCCGGGGATGGGATGATGATATACTCGGACTTTGTCGCCGAGCAAGTGAGGCCAACTGTACTTAGATAATCTCCAATCCGTTCGATCGCGGTCTGTAAAGTCTTTTCAATCTGGCCGTCACTGCCGCGCGTGATCCAAAGTGTGAGGTCGTCAGCATAAATGCTGTGATGCAGGTGGGGGATGTCGGCCAGTAGCTTCGGCAAGCCTATCAGTGCGACGTTAAAAAGCATCGGCGAAAGTACGGCGCCTTGCGGCGTGCCACGGTTTCCCGGAGAGATGATGGAAGGATCTCCAGTGCCGGCTTTAAGTTAAATAAAACTTGAAATTTCTCCAACCAACACTTTTATTTTATAAAACCCGACGTTTCGGAGCCGGCTCGACTCCTTCTTCAGGCGTGCATGACGCGGGGCTGCGTGCAGCTATAAGTAAAGGAATGGTCGAGGGGGAGAAAATGGGGGGGGGGGGGGGGGGGGGGGGGTGAGATGTGTGTGAAAGAAATGAGAAGGAAGGAGGGGGGTTTAGGCGAGTGAGGGTGCCGCAGGTGCAGGTGTGCTCGCTGGCGACTTTTTTCTTTTCTTCTGTGAAGTGGCCAGGAGAGAGCGAAGACCTTGCAAGTATACAGCAGGGAGGTTGCCTATTGTCCGGTTGATGTTGTTTGCGGTCGACTGTATGTGCCATGACTCGAGGAGGCGTCTTTTGCGGTAATTGGTCTCGGTCTCCAGGATGAATGTTTCTTCGAAATTTATTCTGTGGTCGGAATCTTCGGAATGTTCGGCTACGGGGTGGTCGGAATCTTCGGAATGTTCGGCTACGGGGTTTCCCTATATTTCAACAAATTATATCAACAACAAATATCAACAAATTAGGTTCATTCTTGCATTTTCCTAAATATATTTACTTTAGTAAGTAGAGATCAATTATCCACAATAACTACTTGCACCTGTACTACGTTTAGCACAGGTGCAGCACATTTTATCACTCTCAGTACATTCTGTGATACTGTGCATGAATCGCACTTCAGTAAAGTGTGATTCGTGCATACTAAATCAGTAAACGGTTATTAAGAAACCTAGCGGTAAATATGTGCTCCGTCACTCATTAAGGAAATAAACTGTTTTTTTTTTCATTAATATACATTTAGCATTTCTCATTTTTGTGGCCTGTATTATGTTTAGTATTTTCCGATCCCTATGCAAAGATAACTACATGCCTGTCTAGTACGTTTTTAGAAGTGAGTTAATTTCATTGCTTTCAGTGATTTTTGGCCGCATTCTGGACGAATCACACTTTAATATTTATTGATCCCTAATTAGTGTTACATATATTAGGAATTTCAAACTACCAGTAATAGGGAACCCAAGCTAAAGTTTCGCCGCGCGACGGCAGCGCCGCATTCCTAGCGTGGTGGCGAAATGTGAAACGATGGGGCTTCGCAGGAGCAGACGCTCCGCTAGCTTCCTGTGCATGTGCGGCGATCGCGTTGCGCCTGCCGGTTATTTGGAGATACAAAAACGCTTCCGCTGATGTGAAATGGATGTACTAAGTAGCATTGTGTCATGGGAAGTCACAATAGTAATCGAAGCAGCAAAAGACGAGGCCTATGTGTGAAACTTCACAGATTTCTTTGGAAGCGTGTCCGAAAGACCTGTTTTCCAACCGCATGACAGCGTTCTGAGAAGTCCGCGTTCTTTGTGGAAACAAAAAGAGCCAATTTCCCCTTCCCTTTCTTCGTAAACTCAGAAATGTTGTCAGTTGACTAAGACGGCTTGGAGAGGCATCAAAAGAGTACAGTGGTTTAACACCATGCATAAAATTGAAGAGGATGGAAGATTATCCTGCTGTTTGCTCCCCGCGTGTCTAGCTTTGCCGATTTTCTGTACTCTCTCCCTGCTTTGTGGGTGCTCTGAAAGCAACGAAATCAACAGATGCGACGTGCGCGAACGAATTTATGCAGCTGCCTTTTCATGTTTAGATTGACCAAGAAAATATCTAGGAACGAGGCCTTTTTTTTTTCGGGGGTGGGGGCGGCGTTGGAAAACATGCCTTGCTGAGACGCTTTTACAGATTTTCGCAAATTAGCCAATAAGTGAACCAATTATTATTATTATTATTATTAACGAAGATACGTCGGAAGTGCACGACAAAAGTGATCCAAGTATGGCTCGACTGATACTACTCGCACGGAGCACCCCATTCGCGTCACAGGGTTCGTGAGTGCAAACCAAATATTATCATAAATGAAGCACAGTCATTTAATAAGGACCGAAATAAAACACTGTGTAATACAAGCTTGGATTTCACCTGCCTTCCGAGCCAGCGAGCTGGTTATGTCGCGTGCAGCGTACGGAGCACGCATGTGCTTATGAGATTGCTAGCGTTCTTGTCTTTGAAGAAACACCTCCTTCGGACTATATACTTATTCTTCTACTGCAAGATTTCCTTTGGTAACGCCACAAGAATAAAAAAAAAAAAAACAAATGCGTATATAGGTCGCATGCTACAGGCCAAAACGATGGTCAACGAGCGGGCAACTTTATTTCACAGTAGTGATGATGCTTTAGCAGTTTTTAAACATATATACGACAATATAGTTAGATAGCGGACTTACCTCTAGATGCATTCCTACGCTTGTGCTAACGTGGGACGCATTCACAATCAATATTTACTCATCCCCGTCTGTTGTCTGCTCTACAGTGCAGACGTGAAAAGTATCCTTCATGGAAGTACGCGTCGGGTTGCCCAATCAAGACGGAATGCAGGTGGCATGTCGCGGTGCGCCTGCGTGGGCGCGTCAAGGCGCGTGCTCGTGCGAGAGAAAGCGCACAGCGCACGCCGTGAAGGCAGCGAGCTGAGCTGGCGGCGTCGAGTGTTTGCCCGCGCGACAAAGCAGTGCGAGACGTCTACACGTGCGCGGAAGCGAGCGAGCGAAAGGAGAAAACTTGCACGGGATTCCTTGGTGGTGCCGCCACGTGTATCCCCAGTTTCTATTTTTCTGTCACAGATGGCGCTCCCTGTCAGGAGCATCAGCGCCACTCGACGGTGCTTTGGTTGCTCATTCATTCCCTATTCCTACCACATATCAATGCAATTATGCGTCAATTGTACTGCATATATCTTAGCTGTAGAAGTCTGGATTTTGGCACCACCATTAAAATAGCGACTCGCGATCAAAGAAGCATTTCACTCGATAGGGCTTCTGATTTATTTGTAATCAACATCACGTCGGCTTGGCTAGAAGCAAAATAAAGAACGGTTCTCTGAGGAAATATGGAGTTGTTTAATCCACTAGAACACGATATCTGGCAACGATCTTTGCATGTCACGCCTATAAATAATTTGTTCTAGTTCCATATACCGCAAATTTTTCAGTGTAAATTTACAGGCCTTCATTGTATCGCAGTCGCTCATCTAGTTCTCGCGCCCACAGGTGTATCGATGTATTGTCTGCAGGTGGTGGGTGAACGGCTGTTAACGCAAACGCCGATTGTTGAAGCGTATAAATGTTCAAGAGAGGGAACAGCTTATTTGGTACTGGTGATAACAGCTGTGTAAGAGTTCTTGATCCGAAAGAAAGGGTGATGATGGAGCCGAGCGAAGGGTTTAGCAGAGAGTCAAAGCTACAAACGCCAGGCAAAGGGCAAACAAGCAGCAGAGTGCCGCATATGCTTGAAAGGTAAGTCTTAATTTATTCAATAGGCACCCTTCGGAAAATTCAAAATAGTGTCTCGATTTCTGTGGCTGCAAAATTTTGAAAAACGATATCTAGTCTTCGAGTGTTTGAGGCAGGTAGTCATCGACGTGAGCTCTTCTATGCAGGAATTGTATCCGCTTTCATGCATAGAGCGGTATATTAACGGCGGTTAAGACAAAGAATATACTCTTATCGCCGCGCAAATATTTTTGTTCAAAGTGCTATCACTTGAGCTATCCCGGATCATATAGTAATGCATTAAGTTTAAGGTCGAGTAGAAAGTGCCTACTGATATTGCAAATCTATCGAGATTTTTTTGGACGGAATGCATGAACTGAACGGCAGGCGCGATATAACCATTACAGCAAGTAAGATGAAATAGTGGGAGCATTTTTTTTCCAGAACCCTCTTTTGTTTAGTTGTTGAATAGCCGCAGCAACATCTTATTCTTCTGGGTAAAACTGTCATGAACGTTCTTTAGAAAGTCATTTAAAGATTGTTCATGGAACCAATATTTGAATACCTATTAGGAAGTTTTATTTTTCCTCCAGATTACAAAACATGAAAATTTGTAATTCTTTATCTGGCACATCTTAAAACACCCTCTCTAAAATCACCTATGATTGGACGAAATTATGGTCACGCAACTGCAAATATCTCTCAAGCCTGCTACACCAGTAGTCGAACAATATGTTTTCGTCATTGTTTCGATGCCATTGAGATACTGCTGATGTGGCACCGACACATTCGACTTCTTTACCACATACATCTTTCCTCATAAAGATATGAAGCAACTTATAGAAATGAAGTGAGCACGGTTATCTCATAATCATTGCCGTCCTTCAGCCTGCCACTCTCTGCATTGTTTGTTTCTAGCCGAGCTCCTGCAAAGGAGTTGTGCTTTAGTCCAAAAACAAAGCAAACTCTCGTACACAATCGAAACTCAAAGTTTGAACTTCTGCAACTTCTTATTGGGGCATAAAAAGAAGTCCGCTGAGTTTAATCTCTGAAGGCAGTAAAATATTACCAAGATACTTTGTTGGGCGAGTTGGTACTTATTCATTATTGATATAAACAGCGCGAACACGAAAACAAGGGACAAGAAACAAGAAAGCCACAGTACATGCGCTGTGGCTTGTTTCTTGTCCCTTGTTTTCGTGTTCGCGCTGTTTATATCAATAATGAAGCAGTAAAATATCTTAAAATTGATTCTTCCTGCAATCATAACCATAATTTATTGTTTTTTAAACTTGTTTTTTTTTAATTTTGAACTTCCGTCTTCTAGCTTTAGGTCAGTAAACGTAACTAAATACCTGTGATAATCAGGCATATATGCATGCAGAATTATATTTACCGAGCCATGATGACTGCGAGCATGTCGAACCTAAGGTATTTACATTGCCCTTTTTTAACCATCCTAGTAGTTTTCTAATATTTGCTTGTCATTTTCTAACCATCTTCGCCGGTTGGTTTAACTCACAAAAAAAAAGAAAGGCACATCTATCCAGCTACTACGGTAATAGTAGTGTTAGTAATTGTGTGTCAGTTCATTAAATATTCCTGTAATTGATGGCGGGCTATATAAACGATAAGTTAGACCGAAAGTCATATCTAGATTTTCGTGTTAGAAAAATGCCGATATCTTCGCAGTTGTATTCTTAATTGATTGAAAGTAATCAGTCACAAATTACAAAGATATTTCACCTGAACTTGAGCTTTAATTTCTTTGTGGTAGTTTGGCACAAAACTTCTTCAGGCTTCAATAATATGAAGAGCTACACATTTGAAATATAACCGCATCCTCGAGGCGCAAAATATTCTATGCTTTTGGAATTGATTTATAATTGGGGAAAATTAGTTGGAGGCATATTTAAAATAAATAATGAACACGGAATGGACAAAGTTCATTGAAAAAAAATGAAATCTCATTATCCACGATATTTATTGAGCCGGTAACTGCTGGATGATGACAATAAATAAATACGAAGTCTTTTGGCATTGCTAAACCTTTCATGGTACCTGCAAGCATTGCCACAATCGCAACACATTATTTTATTCGATCGTGTCAAATAAATGTTTGCCGCTGTTCCTTCAGATTGAGCCATTTGGTTGGGAAAATTGAAATGAGAGGCCCTGTACTAGTATTTTGCTGTTTCGCCATCTCTTCAGTGCAATGTGAGTACTTTGTTTACGTTTGGTGAAAACAATTGCATTAACATAACAGAGTAAACTACTACTAGTGAGGTTCTGTTTAATTAATTTTTGCGTTTTTTATAAGGGGGCCCGCTTACGAGTTGCCGAATCGGATTTTAAACTATAAGGAATGCACTATTCCTCATCCTTTGAATCCACGCACAGGAAAGATTTTTGAAGGCCTGCTCAAATTGGCGACCATGAATGATGCAGCCGTGGCGTTCAGAAATAATCGAGCCGCTAGGAGGCCGCCGCCGTCTCTCCTGAAATCTGCATCTGGCGAAGTGACATAGTTTGACAGTCGAGATTTGTCAGTGGTGTTATTCTGTGCCTAACCAAAGGCTGCGCAGTCCTGATATTTCACATGAAGGAGTCGCATTTTCCTACCATTCTGTTTGGACTGCATGAACGGCTGTTTGCATCTTATTGACAACCTGGTATGTGCAGAGTTGTTGAATTTTTGGCGTAGGAAATGAATTCCTCATGAAACGTAGTCAAAAGAAAGGCAATCTTTTAGAAGAGCTTTGTGATGCGTTCAATAGCTTTGTCCGGGTTGAAATCAGACAATAAGAGAGAGAGACAGAACAGATAGAAAGGTAGGGAGGTAAACTAGGCTAAGTCATTCATTCTATCAATGCAAATAATGGTTTTGATACTTGCGCTCAAATTGGCCGTAATTAAACTACTCAGTTTCACTCATAAATGGGAGAGGTTACCGAAACGCTAAACTCCAAGAGGTTTTAGAAAATAGGTTATAAATTGCATCATCACACAGGCGCCGCCCTTGAATTATAAAGTAACCCTCTCGAAATAAGCGGCTTTAATGCATCTGCCCAAGCCATCTCTATCTTTGGCCGTTATGGTATGTCTTGTTTTTAAGTTTTCAAAACAGAGTTTTCAGCTCTGCAGTTCCTAATTTCTTAATTCTAGTCGCTTAATATGGAACGTTATATTCACTCACCAGTAACTATAACTTAAAACTTAGAATACAACTATTGCCTCAGTAACTCATCTTCTACTGAGAAAAAACAGTTCTTGCAAGTAACTAATAATGTCTTGGCATAAGCCAGCAAATATTGGCCACACAGCCCGATGTCGAAACACATTACACATCTGCGCAACGACTTCGTCATAAACTCAACAAACCTGCCACTGTTAACAGGCGTGCAAAACAAGCACGGTGTAAGCGGCAATGCGAAATAAGTGACGCAGTACGCGTCAAAGAAACGCACCACCACGCAAATGACAGTTTAATGGCGATTAGATGCCTCGAGCGGGCAGTTCGCGCATGCACTGGGGTGCACAATGTCCATTGCTCCTGGCCGCCGCTAGTGGGCAGCGCAGCCCAACCAAATCGTCAGTCTGGCAGATCCTGCAGTAGCAATGACGACATTATACAGGCCCATTAAACTCTTGTTGAACGTCAATTTGCTGGAACAAAAGGGAGCAGTAGCTTGCCCATAATATCAACTGCACTATTTTCAACAAGATAGATGTCAGTGTATGTGGGCCTTACATGCCTATAGAACGAAACTGTAAATATTAAAAATGCCGATGGTTTTTCGCACTCAGGTCCAGTGTTATAAAGCACCTTAGCATCCAGTTCCCTTGCCGAGGGCCCCAAAATACTTTAGCAGGATTCGGGCAGAAAATATGTCCCCCCGCCACTGTAAGATGCGTATAAGACTCTTCAATGCTAACACCGATGAGGTGACAGGTTAGGAAGTGCAAAGCTGCAAATAACTTTTTTCACTGAAAGGAAAACAAAAGACTAGCCTAACCGGGCGCTAGACTTCCCAACTTCCGCAATCGAGCTCTACGTGGCTGCCCACACACCGAAACAGTAAAGGGTTACATTACAATGCTCATCCGCTTCCACCACTGCAAGCGAATCGCAGATGATATATGCCAGGCCGAACGAAAATGGGGAAAGCAGGCAACATTGACGAACGCCACGAGTTACAAAATTCTTGTAACATTCAAGACCATCAAGAAACAATGTGTTGATAATATTTTTATACATCTCTTTCATTAGAAGAACAAGTGCGTATGGAAAATTGAAGGATACAAGGCTATCATAAATGTACCGATGCAATCTTAAATAAATCAGAAGAACCGGAATAGCTTTCTAACCCCATAATATCAATATGTAATTAACTTTTCCAAAAATCAGATATGCGCTTTACTTCTTGTGTAATATGATTGATTTAATTTTTAGCCAGACTTCCCATCGGGAAATGTAAATTATTTTTTATGTCTATGATGCAAAACACTTCGGGTATAAATATTAAAGAAAAATGCTTATCCTTTAGTAAAGCTCTATGATGAGCGTTTCAGAGCTATTCTTTCGAGACGGGAAGCACAGATACTCGTGTTTTATTGTGTGTCCCATCTGTCGCCACCATTACGCAATATATAGCTCTGAATACTGCACCCAACTTTATGCTCTCACAGGAATAGTCATTTCGCATTACAATAAAAGAATCAGATGGTAGTCCAAATTATTATCCCTGCCTTCTATCTAGGTCATTTTCAGCACTGAAACCAACTCATTTTATATAATACGCATGGTTGGCGAAGAACGAGATTTTTATTATAATTGACTAAAGTGAAAATTACTCAGCATTTGCATAGTTCGCAGAAAAACCAAATTGGCTCAGAGCAGGTAATACCTGGACTGAATATTCTTATGTAACCAATAATAAAAAGCTGTACTGATATATTTCGAGGCGCTGTAATTACAAAATTTCTCCTCTAGAGACAATTAGGCTATGCCGATAGCTACCCCTTTAACCCACAACGTTCTTTATGGTTTTAATTTTTAAGCCTGGGTTCAGAGCTAACGTAAAGAATGCTATAATCTATGTTGTTGTTTTTCAGCGTGTAAACAGGGTACAAAAAGATATTACTGCTGGTGGGGAGGAATTATGGAAAGCATGTGCCCAGGTGTAAACATGCTGCTATGCACCCAGTACACAATTCGGTGCGCCTGTGATACCGGCTATTCCCGAGCCAAGAATGGCTACTGTGTTGAGACTGCTAATTGCGGTACGTGACGCTTCATTTTTACTTAGTATCGTTTGTGGTTTATTGCCCCAGAGAGGTATCTGCAGACATATAGCCTGACATTAAGGGGCTGTAAAATAAGATTAATAATTTCTTTATAACACGCCAAAAGTCCAATACATTTCCAATAGGGCCAGCTTGGCTACACTTCATTTCATAATAACATAGCTGTTCCTCAGAAGTATTCAAAGCATGATTTAAAATTGTTGCCTATATTGCGTAACGACTTATAGGAGTTTCAAGCGCTGTTTTTACGTTAGAAAACTAGCAGCCCATCTAATCACATAGAAATGACACTTATCACCGCGGATTCCTGAAATTCATTGCACGCTATGAAAAGCACGTGAATGTGGGCGGGGGCTATTGGAAAAATTGTACAACGTATACTGTCACGAGGATGTGATGTATCATTGTGGCAATAAACTTTCCATGGGAAGGGGGAAAACAGCGCAAGCTAAACACGGACAAAAAGGGAGGACGAGACACACAGCGCTGACTTACAACTGAAGGTTTATTTCAGACACGTCGGTCAATATACAGTAGCATCAAGGGAAACAACAGCAACCTGGTTGGGAACAGTCATCGCTATCAGAAAACATACAGGTAAACACAGATCATCCAGCTCTCGATAAGAACTGCAATTCTTTATCTATAAGGGCTATGGAGGGGGTGCTGACACAAAGCTCTTTAAGATGCGCAATGTTTAAAGCTTCAATAATCTCTCGAGTTGTTTTGTCACCACACCTGCTTATCAGCACCCCCTCCATGGCCCTTATAGATAAAGAATTGCAGTTCTTATCGAGAGCTGGATGATCTGTGTTTACCTGTATGTTTTCTGATAGCGATGACTGTTCCCAACCAGGTTGCTGTTGTTTCCCTTGATGCTACTGTATATTTACCGACGTGTCTGAAATAAACCTTCAGTTGTAAGTCAGCGCTGTGTGTGTCTCGTCCTCCCTTTTTGTCCGTGTTTAGCTTGCGCTGTTTTCCCCCTTGCGATGAACCAACTAGCCCGCAACGTTTTGTTCAAACTTTCCATGCTAAAATAAGTGACAAAACCTACTTTCGGAACGTCCCACATACATTACTTTAAGGTAGAATGTGTCAGCTAAGTTTTCGTTCTTCAGGTGAGAGAGCTGTGGAATTGTATCACCTCATTCTGCAAACATTTGTACAATTTGATCAGGCATCGAAACATCCAATCTGATAGGTAATATATTGAATATTTCAGCTATAAGGCTTGTGAATATTTTGCAATGTTCTATGCTGCTTCATTGTGCAGCAAGACGGATGTATTCATGGTAGAATTTTAAAATCAAGTGGCGGAATAAATTATTTAATAAATTGTTGGAGTGGCAAACTGAAGCTCAAAATTGAGACTGATTTTATAAATAACTGAATAGATTTATTGTGTCCTTAAGCAATGCCCTTCACATTATTGAATATGAAAAACACGGATTGAACTTCCCGTTGCCGTCGTTTCTTTAATTCGATACTTGACAATTTTTGCTTGAGTCTTGATTTTTAATTGCCAGTGTTAGACTGTTAGCAGATGGACAGAGTGCAATGGATAACTGCGAACGTAGCAGAAAATAAGGAACCTCTGTGAGAATGAACAAGAACACAGGAGCCCCGAAGAAAAAATTCTAGAGGGCACTTTGGACCATGAAAGTGTGATGAGGTTGAAGCCATTATAGCACGGCGGACCGTAGCCCTACACTACGGCGCCTCTATCTCCCTCTCTTCTTTGACTCGCACCTTCCTTTATTTACACTCGGCGGCTGCGTTTCGATGGAGGCGAAACGAAGTGGCGTCCGTGTGCTGTGCGATGTCAACGCACGTTAAAGATCCCCATGTGGTCGAAATTACTCCGTAGCCCTCCAATACGGCTCCTATTTCTCTCTTTCCACTTTCACTCCCACCTTCCTTCCTTCCCTTACGGCGCGGTTCAGGTGTCCACAGAAATAAGTGTGACAGATACTGCGCCTTTCCCTTCCTCTGAACCAACCTTTCTTTACAGCTTGGTACATTTGTCTCCGGAGATTTATGACAGATACTGTGCATTTTCTATATTGTACATCAGTTTCAAGCGCCGCTGACGCCTGCTGTACTAACGCTTCCTAGACATAGTCTGCTTTTGTTTGCGGTGTGGTGCGGTCTTCGAGGAAAGGGCGAATCAAAGGCGCCGCACGGACGCCCCGATGGGATGCGCAGTAGGGTCAGCTCCGTATATGTATGAATAGCCTGGTGACATAACCTGTAGTGACGGTACTTCGCGCGCTCCTTGTCGAACACAACCAGCCTTTCATAGAACGCATCGAAGTTCAACGGCGTTCTATAATTCGTTAACATGAAACGAAAGGCGCAGTATCTGTCACTCGCGGAATCCCGCTACCATCCTAGCAGTAGACAAGCCTCGAACTGTTCTCCGCCAAAGTAACATAGGTTATGCTTTTCAGCGATGCCTTGCGTGGAGCAGCGTGTCACTTCAATATGCGTAGAAGGTGGAATTAGGCTCCTTCGATGAGAAAGAAACGACACGAAGTTATCATGGGCGGCTGAATATGGCACGACAAATGCCTTCTCGCGCTTCGGGATGACGCAAATAGCATGTGGACTTCGACGGGTTGTGAAGCATACGTCTGGCAATTTTAGACTAGAAGCACATGTACACAATTTTCAGCTTATTTTTCATCCACACATCTAAGAACTTAAGTCCAACTTTTGCATCGACAAATATAGTCCAGGAATACTACTCTATTCGACAGTTATGTGCTTCGGTTGAAGTTTGCGTGGTCCTCAGAGTTTGACGCCGATATTGTGCATGAGCCTTGTACGCTTTAACTGGTTCAGACGATGCTCAATATAATTTGTCTGTTGCCCGCTGTAATGCATATGTAACGGCGATAACAATACGGCACCTGGTTGAAAGTTTTCTTATATAAGCGCCTGTATCACTAATAATAGTTTCGATGCATGCCGGTGATTTGAATTCAATGCACAATGTGGGCAGGAAAAAATTGGCTGTGGCTTAGCTTGGTTAAGCCTGGTGATTGCGAAGCAATACGTGGTACTACTATTGCACCGCTTGTGGTGATGCTTGGCTGTGCTATATTCATTATGGTGATGCTCCGGTTATGTTTGCTGTTATGGCTATGGTGACGCTTGAATATACTATGTTTAGCTATGGTTTTACATAGCTAAACACACACAGACAGAGTGACAGTGCACACATGTTTCTGGTTTCATCTTTTATTCAAACCTATAAATACACTCCTGTGGTCCGTAAAGAAACAGCTTTTGGTCTGTACATCACTAATTACGTATTCATCCGAAGGTCGAATACTTCAAACGCATCGAATTTCAACACCGGGGCAGTGATCATCCTCTTTGCAGCCTGCCTAAGCGCTTTGACTGTAGGCGGCATCTCATGGCTTGACGAGAGGAGCGGAGTCAGGCCGTAACTGCCACCGCGCAAGGCGACGGTGAGCCCCCACACAGATGGAATGGCGTCACGCAGCGCGCAGCGCAACTGGTGAGAGGAGCAGAAGTCAGGCGGTAACTGCCACCGCTCAAGGCGACGACGCGAGTTGAGCCCCCACTCTCACACAGATAGTATGACGTCACACAGTCAGTTCACTCTAAAGGTCAAGCGTGGCTGCCACCGCCGCGCTTTTTGACGGGCTGAGGTGGCAGGTAAAGTATTATTGCTTCGCAATAAAAATTCATCACGCGGTACCTATCTGCAGCGCCTTTTTCTATAGATACATGCTAGCATATACATGCCTGGATGTTGGCTCACACTAGGACGTTCTCTCTTTAATGAATTAAGTGTGATGTTAAAGGGGATATATGTGTCATTTCTCAAATATTTCTGAGCATTTTTCGAAATATGTCTGCCTATGCAAAACATAGAAAAAGGGGGCCGCACTCGCGTTCCAGACGCTGCTAGAAACCCCGGCTCGAACTTGGAGTTCTCTGAACAGCATTGTAAAATAAGTCTACATTACAGGCCTCACCAAAGAAATAATTTTTTTGAATCCGCATTCCATGAACCGCAGTATGAATAAACCATCTCCGCTTGTGAACTTCGAGTAGAGATGCGTTATCACACGTATACAAAATAAGCAAGCAGCGACAGTTGAAAATGCATCAGAGATTATTTATTCACCGCGAACAAACCTTAAAAAGGCACCTGCGCTATCCTCGAGACACAGTAAAACGTCTATGAAGCACCCCTATCCTCTAGTTCATGTAAAATGGCGGTGCAGGCTCCCCACTTCCATATCACTTCCTCGTTTTCTCCTAGCATTCCAAGAGCAAGCCTGCGCTGCCAGCACATAATTGTCCTTCCAAATCCAGCAGCCTGATGAAAATAAACACGTTTGATAGCCACTGGAAATAACCAGAATGTACCGAAAAGAAAAATGAATGCCTTCTTTGGCGCTCAGACATTCAGCGGGTAGCCTGAGGACTTCTAGATGTAGATAGTTAAAAAAGCTCATCTTGTGGGAGCAAGCTAGAATCACCATTTTCAGCAATAGCGCAGACGATGCCGAACTTATCCCGTTTTTCGGAGCGCGGAACTAGTTAAGGTAGCCCATGATATTTCTGCGCTAAGCTCAAAGTTCAGGCGCACTTTCGTGATGTTGAATTCCAATGGAAGATCGCGAGCGCTCGGCCGGATCACAAACGGAGCGCGTCTCTTCGGCGCTGATCCCTTCCTCCACATTTGTCATTGGAATGCCTCCGCTCCCGCTGGAGCTGCCCAGCCGTGGCTGTGCAGTGGTAAGACGCCCGTCTGCTGTGCTGGAGTACCCGGTTTCGAACGCGACCTCGGCGGCTGCGTTTCGATGGAGGCGAAACGAAGAGGCGTCCGTGTGCGGTGCGATTTCAGCGCACGTTAAAGATCCCCAGGGGGTCGAAATTACTCCGTAGCCCTCCACTACGGCTCCTCTTTCTCTCTTTCTACTTTCACTCCACCTTCCTCCTCTTCCCTTACGGCGCGCTTTCGGTGTCCACAGAAAACAAGCGAGACAGTTACCGCGCCTTTCCCTTCCTATAAATAAATCAGTCTCCCGCGGGAGCGTATTTGGGTTTCCTCGGTACAGTGGCTCCGCAAGGGTCAAAACGACAGACGAGACGAAGAAAGCGGGCTGTTTCGACTAGAATCTACCGCCCCCAGGAACCGGGCAGCCTAGCGATTAGCGGCGCATGCTTTTTAAATAGGCGTCATGTTGGACGCGGCGCTAGCTTGAGAAAGCCTATAATACTACTACTACTATTATTACTAGTACTACTATTATTATTATTATTAGTAGTAGTAGTGGTGGTAGTAGTAGTAGTAGTAGTAGTAGTAGTATAGAGGAAGACTCGTTCAACTAAGTTGGCACTGAATTGTCTGTAGGTAACGGCCAAATTAACTGGCTAAATATCTTCACAGTTTTAAATATTAATCATAATAATATTAATTGGTTCACAGGAAGGGAAAGGCGCAGTATCTGTCTCACTTTAGTCTGTGGACACCAAGGGATGAAGGTGTCCACAGACATGAGGAGGGAGAGAGAAAGAGGAGCCGTAGCGGGGGGCTACGGAGCTGTTCAGGTATCCATAGACACAAGTGTGACAGATACTGCGCCTTTCCCTTCCTGTGAACCAATAATTATTATTATTATTTATTAAAACTGTGAAGATAATATTTAGCCAGTTAATTAGGCCTTTAACTAGACAATTCAGTGCCAACTTCGTTAAACGAGTCTTCCTTTATACTACTACTACTAATGATAATAATAATATTATTAATAATAATAATAATTAGCAGAGAAATATTCCTGTGTATTATTATCCTTATTATTATTTAGTAGTAGTAGTAGTAATAGTAGTATAGGCTCTCTCAAGCTACTGCCGCGTCCAACGTGACGCCCATTGAAAAAGCATGCGCCGCTAATCGCTAGGCTGCTCGGCTCCTGGGGGCGGTAGATGCTGGTCGGAACAGCCCGTTTTCTTCGTCTCTTCTGTTGCTTTGTCCCTTGCGGAGCCACCGTACCGAGCAAACCCAAATACGCCCCGCGGGAGCATGCTCCCTCGCGGGCGTAAGCCAATCAGCGCGCACACTGGTTATCGTGGCTCCGCCCTTTGCAATGGCCGCCGTCGCCTTCGCTTTGTTGCGAGCACATTTTTAAGGCGAAAGCCTTTAATGGCTCATACTGTCGTGGGCTGTGTCCCGCTGTTGCGGCGGCTGTCGCGTGGCGTTCCTTGATGCGAGTTCAAGTGTGGATTGCAGATGGCAGGAACGCTAGACAAGATGAGACTTCTGGAGGAAAGGCGTAGCATCTGTCACATTTTCTCCGACAAGTGTGCGTTTGGATGGCCCGCCATCGCGCCTGTCGCGTGGCTTTCCTTGGCGTGCGTTCAAGTGTGGGATTAGAAGCGGAATAATGACACGCTGCACACGCGCTTCCGGCCAAATCTCCCGATTTCGGCGGAGCAAATATCGTTGCTCCACGGAGCGATCCGGGATCTACACCTGATCCCAATCTGCCATTGGAACAGACAGCTCTCGCTCCCATTCTGCCATTGGAATAGAACTGCCCCAAACGGAGCAGAAAAACTTGATCCGAATCTGCCATTGGAATTCAACATTAGAGTACCCCTGTTAGGACCAATATGGGCAGCGTACGGCCATAGCCGTTCAGCCCCAAATGATCCTTACGGAATCGGCTCGGATTTGGAGGAAACAGCGCAATTTGCTTTAGCCCACATAATATATGCATATAGGCTGAATTTTGAGCATTTACCCTACACTTGCACACAAGGTAAATATAGTGGAATGATGTGGTAATATTTGCTCAATTAGCCCTTGTAACAGATTTATAGCACTAGAGTTTGGTACATAGTGGAAAATGTGATTTTGGCTTTTATGCTCCATCTTTATTGTGGCTGCCATGGGCGTCAGACTATACACCAGTGTGTCCAGTGGACATCAAGAGGTCAGCGCATGGTGTGCATAAAATTGGCACTAAGTATATTACAGTTGTAAATTCACAGTAGACAAATTCTCAAAGAATCAAGAAGTCCACATACAGTTAAGGGTACAAAATTTTGAGTCTTAAGAGAAGTTATTATCGTTTTTATATTTTGTTTTAGGTTGTGTATATCTTTACTTTTGATGTAATATGTGCATTTGCTTTGGACACAGTTGACAGTAAAATTGCCGTTTCAGAGTCAAGTGACAGTCCACAGGACAACAGCGGCGCCAAACCAGGTTAGAGAAGCACGTTTTTGCATAATTCTTGCGCTTGTTTTGCTCACCGTTCTTCTTGATCCGTTCCTAAAAAAAGTTTCTTTGAATCATTCCTTTAGCGAGTGGTCACAGCTCTTACTTGGGCAATCTCTCAATTCAGGCGAATACCTTGTCAAATGACATAAAGAGTAATTTGACTGGCCGTAAACATTTAGTTGAATAAACCTGTAAGCATGCGCTGTCTGCTTACTGCGCAAACCTGGCAATGACATCTTAACAGCAGCTGGACAATTTTTTGGGGAAGTTGCAGACAGTTTAAGATAAAGGCTGTGCTGGCACAGAAGAGGTTTTTCTGTACAGAACTACTTACTGTAGATGCCTACAGCTTGAGGTAATCACACAGTACAGCTAGACTGTCAAAGGCACTTAAGGGTGAGGGAGTGAGTGACAGTAAGGGCCATGTTTTTACAGTGAAAGTAGGAAAGAAAGCAAGTATTAAACAGCAAAGAACTTTCATACTTTTTAGGCCCCTATGAAAAGTGTAAAGTAAAGGAAAAAGAAACTTTCCATAGCCATGTAGCGTAGCACAGAGGTGCTATATGGGCAGCGTGATTAGCCCATGTGAGAACTAATTGAAGCCTTCCATATCAGTCAAGAGCCAAAGCGCGTCAGCAAACAGCCTGTCGGTCTCAATGACAGAGAGAATTACCGATTTTAGTGCAACGTTGAATGTACTTTGTGTTTTTTCTGTAAAGCACCAAATATTGGCAATACAGCATTAGCTGGGGTCAGCCCGCATCCCGTGTCTTTCTTATTCTTGTCCAACGTTGTTCGCGCTGTTTTACAACTATGCATTTGTACCACGTAGCACAACTCAACGTTCTGCTTAGTCAAGGAAATGTAAATAATGCCCAATGTGAAAACATGTTGCAGAATTGATGACTACCCTGTGTATTGTGGTCGGCACCATTCTAGCCTAAAGAATTTGGCAGCCTGAAATTATTTTGCAACCTGTGGTTGATACGACATACATCAAAAGAAAAATGCTCATTGAAGCAAGCAAATCACAGTATCTTTTCATAATTCATTGAACAAATATAACCTGTCACGTAACACTCAATTGGCTTGAAAGTATGAGTTGATTAAAGAAGAGCATTGACAATTGAAACATTGTTCATATATATATATATATACAGTGCAGTCCTTGCGATACACTGCAAGGACTGCACTCTTCGTAAAAAAGGAACGTCTTCAACAGAACTTAATAAAGTAGCACTTTTGAAGAAGAACAAGGATAGATTAACGAGAGAGATGTTGGAAGCTTGGGAGATATCTTTAGCTGGTGAAGACTGCGTTAGCATGCCTTCTGTTCTCTTGTCGAAGAAAGAGAAATACTTTTTTAGATCATTGGGAGGACCGTCAAAGAAGAAGTGGTGTGTGTCCTTAGAAATGGAGAAGGAAGAGGATGTTGGTGTTAGATTTAATCAGTTGTCAGTGCAGTATTGTCCCTGTTTATGTGTATTTGTGTATTGTGTGCCTCCCCTGTGTTTCGTCACCTACTCTTCTGCGTGGCGCATTATGTCGTCTGACCAACTAGCTCGACTTTCAATAGTAAAATGAAAGCTCAACAAGCTTACTGTACGATTCTTCGTCAACTGTAATATGGAAAGACGAATAGGAGTCGTACCTTGCTTTTAGCTGTCGGCAGGGAATGGGGGTAACATTGATTGACTTTAAGTGGTTCGTAATGTCTACCGATGTTGTTTCGGGACTGCGTTTAGAGACGAAAATATTCTTCGGGCGTTTTTTTTGGTTGGCAACGTTAAGGACAGATCAGCTCGATGCGCCAGTAATGGATGGAGTTCGGTGCTTCTTCATCGCACTAGGTGGGTTAACCGCACGGGAAGGAGAAGAGGCAGAAGATGGACCGGCAACATCGCCGGGAGTCATCCCTCGATGAAGAAGGGCGGAGTAGTCCACAGACGGCTGCTCAAAGCGGGTAGGATTTCCCACGGACGCGGCGAGAGGACTCTCACACAGCGGAGCAGCGAGCCGCACAAGTTCCTGGCGTAGGCCGCGAACGTCGACACGTAGAGAGGGAATGACCTCGGCTTACTGTGCGAAGGCCCGCGAGTTCACCCCACGAAGGCGCTCATTCTCCTCCCGCAGCTGGACAACCTCATTGCTTAGAAAAAAGATCCCTTCAAGCGCGTCGAGGATGAGAGCCCGCAGTGAGGCAAACTCACCGCCATGTTCGCCGGTTGGGGTTGATGGGGGGGAAACCAGTCGGGTGGTTGGACAAGATCGGGGCGACGGAAGAAAGGAGCGTAGCTGCCGGCGCACCACCGTCGCTAAGCCTAGCACCGTCAGACGACGACGCACACAAATTGCACACGAATGGCTGTGAGCCAGACTTCAAGAGTTATAGCTCATCATCCGGCTAAGTGACGCACTTCGAGTGAACACGTTTCGCATGGTCGGCACAGCGTAAAAACTGCTGCTTGCCAAAGAACGAGCGAGAGCACAGCGCACATGCGTCCTTACTGGGCGCCATATTGGAAATAATAATAATAATAATATAATAAAAATAATGTTTTGATTATTATTATTCTGAAACAGGTAAAGACTGCACTCTGCGAGCATGCGTGTTTTGTAGGAGTTGTGCAAAGAAAGCTATAAAACACTCCAATTTTTTTGTTACTACAGTGTCTTTTCGCTGCAATTGTTAGTCATAAAAATGTCTCCAAAGGCAATTATATAAAAAAATTTCCGAGATCACTGCAGAATTTTGTCAGCAAGATGTGTCAGCACAATTCTACTACTGACAGATTCCGAGATTTCTTTTCCGGCAACTAATTATAAGAGGCTGGTGAACATTGATGCGTTCAAGAGTAATGACAAAGAGTATTCCTCTGATACACGTGGAATCTACTAAGAAACGTCACTTGAAGCTGAGAACCGAAACCGGCAGTTGGCTGACGGCCAGCTTGGCTCCAAATTACACGCCTAATTTGCCTTACTAGAAGACTACATTCACCTATTTGTCGTTTGCGCACCAATCCTTGAAGCTTTATCTGGCGGTACCATTCTTTTTTCTAAGATACCAAGAAGGTGACGCCCGACGCCGAGGCGAAACCCGCTACATAGCCACACAAAGCGTACGTATTATTAATTTGGTGTCCATGTACGGGACAGCTCTTGGAAAGCATGTGATTGACAGCAGTGAAGAAAAAGCAAAATATACTTTTAATGAGTTGCTTCTTGTAATAACATACCATAATAATATCGGTTAGAAAGACATGCCCACGTAGGCATTCGATTCTTCTATTTTTCAGTTACGCCTGACGAGACGAAGAAAGAACAACAGGAAAATCAAGAGAATCAAAATAACGAGCTCTTTCAAAATGCCCTGCAGGTATGTAGTGCAGAAGTAAAGAGCATCGGGAAGTTGTTTAACACCGACTAAACAAAAAAGACAGAAAGCGCGTGCACACCAAAGAATCGATGACACATAATGCGCTCTGAATGTCAACTTAAAGAGGACGAGTGTACACTTTAATTTTTGAAGCGCTTGTCTCAGATCACTGTTAAATCGCTCTTCATCACTTTCCGTTTATTTAAATGCGTAGGAAGTGCAGTAACTTACTAAAAACTATTTTCGTGCTTTGACAGGTATCTCTGTTGTCAGCCATGATGAAAAGAAGCAGTCACTAACAAATATCAAATTGTGATAGGTCTTTAGGTACCCACACTAGTGGCTTGCCGGTAAACAATTCCGGAGTTTTGTCCCTGATAATCATTATAATCCAGGCATTAACTGCCTCCTGAGCCGAGGCGTTGACGCACTTAAAGCGGCACGCACGGCAGCGGGCGGAGGGCGTTTAATCACCCTGCGTAATCACACTTTATAGAAGCAGATAGTATTGGAGCCCACAGCGCTGCTTCGCCTCTCCTTAGCAGTAATGTCAATTACCGCGCATTCGCAACGGACGCTCTATGTCAAATGAGCGATTGATTTACCTTGACAGTTGCAGCCTGGAGAGTAGAACTTTTTTTTTTGTTTATTTCTCCTTCGGGCAACATACAGGTATTGCCCACGAGGCAAGACAAAAGGAGGTGCTAAACCTCCTGACTGGGTCTTGTCCTCGCCTGGGTACAGCAGCAGGAGCGGTATTGCATTGTACAACAACAAAAGGCTGTCTTTGCCATCGCTTACAAAACAGACGCATCATAAACAGTTCTTGTAAATATATACAGATAATAAAATAATAATACACACTAAATCATATACAAAAATGGTACAGTAATGCAATACATTAGGGTTGTTCGAACCGATACAGCATTCCTACGACGCAACAACCCCACAGACCATCCACCACAGAACACCGCACAATCTGCACGACACACCACCCCATCCGCACGGCATATCATACGAATTGTATGGCATATCATACAGACCGCACGATATGCCACACAGACCGCACGACATCCTACTATGAACAATCTATGAGGCCACCGCACCACAGGACGCCCAACTTGGGCGTTAAAACTCCACAGCACTGGTGGGGAATCCCTAAGCAATTAACACAAGCGCTTCATCATCATCAGCTGGACTATACCCACTGCAGTGTGATAGCCTCCACCATATGTTTCACCATTTAACGCGGTCCCGTGCTATCTACATCCACTTGGCTCCCTCGAATTTCTTAACCTTATCCTACCACCTAATGTTCTGTGCTCCTCTGCACGCTTACCTTCCTTTAGATTTTATTTATTTACTTTTAGAGGCCATCGGTAGTGCTCGTTTCGTAATACATGTACTGCTCATGCCCATTTTTTCTTAATTTCAACTAGAATGTCAGTAGCTTCGGTTGTTTCTCGGACCCACTCAGAAGGCTGCCTATCTCTTAACGTTACACCTACAATTTTTCATTCCATAGCCCTCTGCGTTCTCTGAACTTAAGTATAATCGTTTTTATTAATCTCCATGTTTCTGCCATTCCAATAGGGTGCACACATTCTGCGCACAGAATCTTCCTACGCCACTCCTCAGCCAAGAAAGGCTTTCCCCTAAAACTGCTTCAGTTTAGACATAGAAAATGACAAACATCCATTATTATTGATACATAGGACAGTTTGGTTTATTTTTCGTACCATTAGCTGGGAAGTTTGTTTTAGGAAAACTGCTTCTTTATGAAGGTGTTCGCGGTTCGATTTGAAATATTGGGTTTATTATTCCAATGATAATAAAGTTGACATGGCACATCTGAGCTCCCACAGAAACTATTCCTGAGAACCATTGTTGACAAATATACAGCAAATCAAAGTAACTTAAACTTCACACGTAACACATAAGCGGACAATACAAAAAGCGGAGAAGAATCCGGCAATTTAGGCAAAGCTAGCTTGAAAGAAGTAGAACGGTGTCCTTACAGTGAAGCAGACTGTGCAAGAAGGTACAAACTGAAACTATTGATTGCTGTTTCTCCTTACAAATTTTAAACATTTGAGAATAAAAATGTTTCATGTTTTTGTTATATTAAATATTACTGTCTTGGGCAATATATTTCTCTTTCTAACGAGGAGTTACGCACATAAAAAGCTGTCACAAAAAGAAAATTCATAAGAAGCGCGGAAGGAGCGTAATTTCTGAGCTCTTGGTTTGCTTCCTGTGTAAGTCCGTTTTGTATACGCAAATTTTCATTAAGAATAGCAATCAACTAGCGCAACAAGAAGTTTTAAACAAAGACAGATTCGCATCATTGGTCGTTAATTATTCTGCTTATCTTTCGTACCTTATAATTTTAGCCGAATCTAAAACTGCACTGTGGACTAATTTGGAAAAATGAATACGACCGAAGACAGCAGGATGTTTATGCAGTAGAAAGCCGTGCAGTGCGCTTTACCATGCACAGACATCGCACATCATTCAGCAGTCTTGCTTTCCGCCACCATCTAAAAGCGGCCGCCGTGGCCGCGAATCGTTGCATCATTATTGGGCATAGCGGTCCAGCACCTAACCGCTGCAAATATCGTATCGCAGACTGCCCAAGTTTTCGGACACATATGAAACAAATGTCGTTAAGGATTTTCACAAAACGCTTTTTATTCCGAAAGCAATACTACTTGCACTTTCAAGCCTTTGCCGTACCGTGCCGGTGCCACCATTAACCTTTCGCCTGACCTCTGTGTGGCGTCACGCCGAAGAGCTAGGCGACCATCTCGCGCCGTCTGCGAGTAGTGGCGGTGCCGCCACCGGCTGCCGAACTCCCGCGCTGTCCGCCAGGAGCGCAACAGGTGTTGTGACGTCATGACGAAGAGCTGGGCGACCATCTCGCGCCGTCTGCGAGTAGTGGTGGTGCCACCACCGGCGGCCTAACTCCCGCGCTGTCCACCAGGAGCGCAACAGGTGTTGTGACGTCATGCCGAAGAGCTGGGCGACCATCTCGCGCCGTCTGCGAGTAGTGGCGGAGGCGGTTTAACATCTACTTCGACGATGCCACCTACTGCTAGGGGAGCTCGTCGCAATAAGCGTAAGAGACAGCAGCGAGCTACAGAGACGGAAGAACAGCGCTCAATGCCATGGACAGTGATGCAGAAGCCAGGTGTAGTCTCAGCAGTGATGAACGTTGGAACTTGAGGAAACAACTGCGACGTGCCCAGGAAATCCAGGAACAGTGACAGGAGCGGCTTGAGAAGGAACGTACGTCGCGAATTAAGGAAAATGAATGCCAAAGGAAGAGGCGCGCCGAAGAAACATCAGAACAGCGAGAACAACGTTTAAAAAAGAGACGGGAAAAGTATCTCGCCAAGGCTGGCCTGACCCAAACCGATGAAGACGTTACTGAAGAGCGTCGTGAGGACTACAAAAGAAGTGTAGGGGAGTTTGAAACAGCCACGCGTGAATTTCACAGAAGTTTCACCAACAACCCGTTCGGTTATACGTGTTCAGTGTGCAACCGGCATGTATAGAAACGCGGATCGCTATGCAATAAGAGAAGTGCAAACAAAGAGCCACTTCTTCACAGACTATCAAAGGGTCTTTATTGGCTTAAATAAAACTGAAACATAAAGTGACGCCATATCGTATTCAGAGTGAATCATTGTATAACCACCACAGTCTAACCATGACAAGCATATTCATAAGCACCACAACCAGCCGAATATTAGCTGAACCTGGGCATTGCTTTGGTATTGCTTTGGTATTGCATGGGTATTGCTTTCGCAATCTACCGGGCTTAACGAAGCTAAGCCTATGGCAGTTTTTTTTTATTCAAGGTGTTTGTTATTAAGCACATTGAGGAAAAGAGGCGAGATGTGGAAGAAATATACAAGCAGCGTAGACTGATCTTGCTAAATGTTTCGAAATATTGCCTCATAAAGCGGATCTCCAGTGTCTCTTGTAATGGGCGCATTTGTTATCACTGCAGGCCTACCTTCCATACGAAGTATTGTTTCACAGAAACTGTATGTAGGCACGTCCGCAAGGGTTTCAAATCATAGTTCCAGTGAATCACTACAATGAGGAAATTTGTCAGTCGCTTGCAACCATTTTTGACGCACAACCACAAACAGAGCTCCTCTTCGAGTATGACGCGCTACCTCCTCCTTACGAGTGAAAGTAACGGGGGAGAGTAGGAATTGGTTGGTTGGTTTGTGGGGTTTAACGTCCCAAAGCAACTCAGGCTTTGAGAGACGCCGTAGTGGAGGACTCCGGAAATTTCGACCACCTGGGGTTCTTTAACGTGCACTGACATCGCACAGCACACGGGCGCCTTGCTTTTCGCCTCCATCGAAAAGTGGCCGCCGAGGCCGGGATTCGATCCCGCGTCCTTGGGAACAGTAGTCGAGCGCCGTAACCACTGCGCCACCCCGGCGGGGTCAAGAGTAGGAATACTGTGAAATGGTAATTGGACTAGCGCCTATCTGCTCGTGTAATTTTTCCCTCAATAAATTGGACAGGAATGACTGTGACGGAGGAAGACATGGTGGCGCGATGTATAATGTGTCAAGGTGTGCCATTTTACCAAGATGGATAATATGTGGCCATCACACTGTTCATCTACAAATAATTCCTTCAACTGCTAAAATAACTGGCATGGTATCACATGTTTACGCAAGGGCCAATTCAGTCGGTACGTAAGGTTATATTTTACAGCAGATATTTTCTCCTGACTTTGCTCTACACGACATTGTATGACTCTTAGGACAGGTTAGTATTGTTGAAGAAAACGTTTCAATTTTCAGTCGCGCTTTAAACTTTGCGAAACGATTTTTGGTGCCCTTTTATACGGCATTTTTTTCGCAGGATTTTAGAGTTCAGGTTTGCTCGGTCGTTCCCTAAAACACTGTATAAGTTTCTTAGTGAGGTCTGCTCTTTGTGCGTTTTGTAATATTGTTGCGTATATTTACGGCCAGCCAAGAACGTAATTTCGGGGAATACCACCAGGGCCTCCTTAACCAGGTGCTTTAAAAGAGCAAAAGTGAGAACAATGCGAAGCGGCGAAGACAGATTTCAAGCGTTATCCACCCGAGCCTTTTTGTTAACGACGTGAGCAATGCAGGCAGCAGTAATTATAAACCATATAACGCCTTAAATGTGCATCGTCCGGATGCGCGTATAGTAATAACTGCAACGTCCAAGCGCACGCCAAGAAAAAATATTTAGAATGCGGAGTCCACTGCAATCTCTATAGACATTCAAGCTATGTTACCTCCTCTCTCTGCTCAAATTAGCATGAGTGAGATTTCAGAGTCTGAGAAATCAAGTTTTCTGACACCCTGAGTTCAATCGAGAACTCTTGCAATATCGCAATAATCAGTAAAATATCAATCATAGAGTATCGCACGACAACCAAGGACATTTACAGTGGGACAACTCACATACCAAGGGCCTTGAACATTAAATAATGAGACTCGTCATTCAAACAGTAGATATCTGTCATGATATCGTACAGCCGTTATCAAGTACTAGGGCATCTCCCGTGATGTTACAATAAGAAAAAAGAGGGAGGGAATTTCCGTTTCTGTCTCGCATACAAAAAAATAACGTTAAAAAAGAAGATATTTATCATCAATTCGGAATTTGTTATTTTAATAGATTTATTCACACACGTTAAAGTAACAAAATTTAGAAGCGGTTGTTGGCAAAGTGAAGTTGACATACGTAATCCTCAAGAACGCAAAATATTACTGTGTGTAGCATATTTGATCTAAAACGCTATCATATGTCTCCTGCCCTTCATCATCCGCATAACAAGGCATTAAGGATGATACACTCACGGGCTTGAAGTGGCAGGTATAGCCTGCATAGCCTGCATAGCCTGCATAGCCTATTTAATAGGCTATGCAGATTTTCGGAGATGTTTCTGCAGCATCTAAACAAGTTCGTACCACCTTCAGGATATCAATTCTACTTGTTCTTTGCTTAACGCGGAGAAATATTACCTCGTTTTTGTGCCAGCTGCGATTTCTCGGTCACCTTATCATCTTCAGTGTTTCCCGCCTTGGTCGAGAGAAAGCAATAGCTGTGGTTGGCGTTTTCACAACGGTAGCAGGAATTCGGCGCGCGAATATTTGAACATTTTTGCTTACGACTTGCGATTTGTACCCAATTTTTCTGCAATCGCTAAACCTTTAGGTCATCTCATAAGGGAACTCATTCCCTTTCTCTATCGCCAGCCGCTTTAAAATGAAATTTCTAACCTCTAAAAATATCTGCAGTCATACCTTAAACATACTTGAGGAAGTATCTGTTAAGTGATAAGGGCTGGTGCCGCGCTTACCCAGTCGGTCACGTGCCGATGGGACTCTGAAGACATAGGATCGACCACTCGGCCTAAGAGTTCTACACTAGCTGCTGGTTTGAATGTTCGCCACCTGCACTGGACTTGTGCATGGACAAGAGGGTCAAAGACAAGTTCGCCAAGAAACGGAATTGTTTTCTAGGAGGGAGGATGATTTCTCCAAGCGGCAAAAGCACAGCACTAATAGCAAGAGCCTTCTCAGGCTTCTGGAAGGAAACACTTTATATAATTTTCTATAATATGCTTTATGGCTAGTTTGCGAAATAAACAAAAAAGTCATCGCCGATATTACATCAACTATAAGGATGCCACAGAGAAGCAGACTCGGCGTGTGGAACGTTGTACTTAGAGTCAGTCTATAGACTCTGACATTTGTGACTCAACAGCGAAATCTAGACTAGAAAATTGACTTACTTGTACCCTTTACGTGAAGAGTGGTCTAAAGCCCTACCGACTACATAAGGCCTCGTCAACTCCCTGAGTTTACTCCGCCAAACTTCTGCTACTAACCATACGCGCCACAGCATGAGCTGAAGACCTTGTCTCCTTCCTAGCTTTCCTACCCAGCCACAAAATCTGTTTTCATGGTTAGTGGAGCGGATGACATCAATAAGTGAACAAACGCCTATACAACACTTATTGCTTTTTTTTTCTCAGAAAATAAATATACCACAACGGAAGGGCATGTTACGCGGTAGTTTCGATGGTTAAAGTTTCGATCTTTTCTTTGCGGGAGTAGTGGCGAGACTTCAATTGGTGGTTTCATGAGCCACAACAATTATTTTCTACGCGTTCTCAGGTGGAGCTTGACGCCCCTAGTGTTTGACTTTACTGTCAAATGCAAGTCTGCCGAAACATAGACCGATGCCACTTGTCTCTCACGCGCTCCAGAGTCATGCACGTCATATGCTTACCTGCACAACGACGCCTTTTTGGGATCTCCAAGAACGGAATCCATTGCTCAACTGAAGAAAGATGACCCTGAGCGTTCCTCGGTCACAAACTATTTTAAGGTCGCGTTTCACAGCGCCCCTGTCATTACTCGCGTGAAGACATGTCTTTTTCTTATTCAGCACGCCTTTCACAGAGTCACAGGTCCTAAACTAATGTAGGTATATGTCAAACTTCGCGCCAATTTTTCTTGCCCCGCTTGCGACGAATCATCATGTGAACGGTTACTGCAGCGTGATTTAGCCGATTCTTACCACAATTACTGCTGGGCAAAGCTTTTGTCTAGCGTGAGGCGGTATGTTAATGTCGCTACTTCGAGTGCACATACCCCTGTTCGTTCACTCTGACATGCCGATCCGCAGAAAGGTTCATTCCACTCGCTCGGTATAGACTTGTTGGGGCAGTTTTTAGCGTCATATCAAGCGCTCCGCTCGATTTTGGCTGCCACAGATAGTGAAAAACAAAATCTTTTAATTGAGTCAACGGTGTGAATAACTTGACTTTTTGTACACCACATAGCTGTCTTCAACTGTGCCATATCACTTAAAATCACGTCGCAAGGAACCAAATTTATTGGAGGTGTAGTGCAGAAAGTAACTGCGCTCATATACTCTACTTATCGAAGGGCGACCGCTATCTCTCCAAGAGGCAAGGAATACCGGTTTGTTTAAAGAAATACTGACCGATATTATCTGCCTAAAAGTAGATATCGATTACAATAACTGGAAGGCTGTCCTACCCTTGCTCACGTTAACGTATAATGCCACCGTTCAAGCACCTACCAGACGCACACCTTTCTTTTCTGTGTATGAAAAAGTGAGGGCAATAATAAATTTGATGCTCCTACAAGATGGAAATGAAGCCTCCACCTCTGATGCAAAAACATTTCTGCTGAACGCCAAAAAATCCTGCTGGCTAGCCACGTTCAGCAAAACCCCAAATTCTAGTAAAAAATATTCGTCGTTGATACGTAGAATTATTGGGGTTTTGGTGTCTGAGTATGAGTGCCTATCTGTCAGAAATGCTCCTTTGATGAAATACGCAACGTTTTTGCCCTTAAAAGGTGCTGGGCCGAGTATAATTATGTCAATTCGGATTTCTTTCTAATGAGCTTTTGGCTCCTGGCGTCGGGCTCATGAGTGGGGCACAGTGCTTGTAGTCGACTGAAACCCTGTCACACATATTAGGTGTAGTGCTTTGGCATCAGCCTTTCTGCTATGTTTGTATTCACATTGTCTGTCCTTTAGGCACGAATTACTAAATTATTTTCTAGGCTCTCTTAAAAATCGGGGCGATTATTTTCCATAAGTGTAGTTTGACATCCATAGCACCAATTATTGAGGTGGAATTGTCATGAAGGTGAATACCACATGTGTTATTCCCCTTCAAGATACTGAAATTTGCTATTGTAGCATGACTGCACATTTTTCCGAGATGATGTGAACCACCACCTATCGAGTGAAAGAAAGGTGGCTATGGCAAACAAAACAGCTCGCCTGTTGAATTTGTAGCTCTTTAAATATTGCTGCAAATGAAATAATGCTTTTTCAATCTATTCAGTAAATCGTTTTCAGTACAACGTACCCTTGCTGTTCCCTTCATTCATCAAACATTTACATCGAAAAAAGTTATCTTTCTAGAACTAAATCGGTAGTTTGCTGTTAAAAAAATATTATTGTAGCAACTGAACGTCCTCTAAAATTGAAGTAGTATTTCTTCACTTTAGGATTCCAGGGATATATGCGATTGCGGCTATTGCTGGCTCGCCGCTGACAGTATCTAAGCGTAAAAATGCCCTAAAACAACGCCCGATATAAACTATCAAGGAACGCTGCCCGGATTCGTCTTCAAAGCTACATGAATAAGGCTCCCGTGCAGCGATTCAGGAATCTCAATCACAGCTCGGTCGCATGCGACAGTTGTTGATTTTTCAATGCCGCTTTGTTTGCACACTAAAAATTAATCCTTCTGCAGTCTCTAAAAAATATAGCCCTCAAGTGGAATAGTCTGCGTAAATTGGTGTTAAATGCGGAGCGCAGGCAGCGCAGGCTAAGGAATGATCGTGCGACCGGGCTAAGAGCGCAAAAAGCGCCACCTCAAGAGTGGGAATGGAAGAAGCCGCGTTTCGCCGCGGCGTTCCAGCGGAGTTTGCAAACTGCAGGCATTCTACCTTCAACGGGGCCACTCTGGTTGTCTCGGGGATGGCCGTGTTATACGCGAAGATCAAGATCATGCACGGCAGAATGACGTCCCAGGTATTGTGTTCGGCGTCGACGTACACTGCAATCATGTCTGCCTTTATTTTGTTGAGGCACTTCACATGGCCGTTGGCATAGGGATGGTAGGCTGTTGTACTTCTGTGGCTCGTTCGGCTGTAGTGCAGGATAGCCTGCGTTAGCTAAGACGAGAACATCAGGACTGCCGTGTCGCAGGTGAATTCGCTCGAAAAAAACTTAGCAACTTCTTCTGCGATACAGTTGGGCAGGGCTTTCGCTTCGGCGTAACTGGTCATGTAATCGGTTGCCACGATGATCCATATGTTCCCCGTTGGTGAAGTTGGGAAGAAGCCAAGACGTTCATCCCAATTTGTTGAAAGGGCTTAATCGGGTGCAGTATTGGGTTCAGTAGGTCAGCTGGTCTGATTGGGGTGTCGTACATTGTTGACACTCACAGCACGTTTTCATATAGTCAGCAACGTCGGCAGGTATCCATGTTCAGTAATATTTCTCTTGTATCCTGTGCAACGTGCGCGCAAACTCCAGGTGCCCCGCAGACAGCGCCTGCAGAATTAGCTGCCTGAGGTTTTTGGACACACCAATAAGGTGCGCGGCCTTGTTGGGAAAGCAGAAGCTCACAAGGACGCGATTGCTGAATGCGAATGGCGACAATTGACTCCTGAACACAAAAGAAGGGCAATGGTCTTGCCTTCCTGGTAATCGGCTAGGTCTTTCAGGTCAGTGTCTGTTCACTGCTGTGGCGCGAAACTGCTCGTGCTTACCGGTCCCCAAATCGCATTGTCGTCTTCCTTCGATGGAACATTGTCGAGGGACTCGGGGTAAGGCGTCTGCGGTGGACAGAATCGTATTCTTTGAAAATGCTAAATTCCTGCAGTCGTAGGCTCTAATGTGCAAGGCGGACAAAGGGGTTTTTCAAACTGACGAGGCAGCAGAGCGCGTGATGATTGCTTACCACGTAGAATGGCTTGCCGTATTGTTAAGGGCGGAACTTCAAAGTCGCCCAAATGATCGCGAGCTACTCTTTCGCGTTCGTCGAGTAATTGGCTTCTGATTTTCAAGGGCACCTATTCGCGTATGCGATAACTTTCTCCTGTCAGCCACTCTCCTGAAAAAAAAAAACGGCGCCTAAGCCCACATGCCTTCGTCGCTGTGAATTTAATTCTCGGCGTTTTCATCAAGGTGGTCTAAGACAAGAAAGGGAGTGTAGGCAGCGCCTAATTTCACTGAAGGCATTGCTTGCGGCACTTACCATATAAAAGGGACATCAGCCTTTGTAAGCTAAGTCAACGGATCTACGATGCGCGAAAAATCTTTTTACAAATCTCCTGTATTAAGCGCATAGCTCAAGCAATCTATGCAAAACGTTTTTATCGGCAGGCTGTGGGAACTGTGAGATCGTGGTTATTTTCTGCGGATTTGGACAAACTCCTTCTTTGATCGCAATATAGCTCAGGAACAGCAGCTCCTCGTAGGCAAAGTGGCATTTCTGTGGCTTCAGTGTTAGCCCTGGTGATATGATTGCTTCCAGCGCTGTCCAAAGCCTTTTCAAGTGTTCTTCAAAGCTTGAAGCCAAAGACGTCGTCTAAATACAGCAGACAAATATAACGCTTCAAATCAGGCAACACGGTATCCATTGCTCGCTGGAAGGTCGCCGGTGCACAGCAGAGCCCGATTTGCATTACCTTGAACTCGAAGAGGCCGTCTGGCATGATGAATGAGGTTGCCTCGCGATCTCTTTTCTCGACATTGGTTTACCAGTACCCGCTCTTCAGATCCATCGACGAGAAGTATTTAGCGTTGCAGAGCAGATCTAATGTGTCGTCGGTGCGATTATGCTATTCAAGCGACGGTAATCAACGCAGAAATGAACTGTTCCGTCTTAACGAGAACGACGGCAGCTGCTCATGGACTGTTCAATGGCTGTATGACGTCACAAAGTATTTCAGCGACTTGCTCCGTGATGACTTGGCGTTCTCGCGGCGATGCTCGTTAAAGGCTTTGACGAAGAGGCCGCACAAATTCGTCTGTATAGTGCGGTGCTTTTGCTAACGGCATCGGTCGCACTTTCGACGCTGACGAAAAGCACTCGTAGTAGCTTTCAAGAGCAGTGCGAATATCCGTCTCTTCCGGGGTAGTGCAGGGCTGATATCGAACGTCGGATGCTGGCCTCGATCAGTTCGGTTATTAGCGGGCTTGTTGGGAAAGGCGAAAATGCCTCTGATGTCTGCTAGCTCATCAAAGAGGGCGACCATTGTTCCTTTTTGAAATGTCGATACGCTTCGCTGAACTTGGTTACCATCACCTGAGCTTGTCCATTCCGGAAATGGGCGATACCTCTTGCGATTCCAAATCCTCTATCTGTAATAACGGGGTGTTCCCTTCGACGACACTTTCGGCGATGGTCATTTCTCCTGTACCGATGAGACCATGACGTTTGATCGGGGCGATATGGTTAATTCTACGTCGAGGACGTTGAGAAATATGTTATGCGTCGAAGTTGTCGTAGCAGGTATGGTAAACTTAGATCGAAAGTCGATGATCGCCCGATGTTCCTTCAGAAAATCCATGCCCAGGATTCCGTCGAGTGAGCATTGCTGTAGAAAAACGGAGCTGGTAGGATAGGTACGTCCATTTACGGTAGCCATTACGGTGCATCGCCCCGACGGCGCGATAAGGTTATCACCTGCGATCCGGATTAGTGGGCGTTCAAAACGAGCTTGTTCGCTTCGACGGGAGCTTCGGGGGTCTCGTCGTAGCGCAAGACTGCTTAATGCGCTCACTTAGTTCATTGCAATGGGCAAATAATTTCACATAAGACAGTCGCGACTCATTCGGAAGTTGAATTCAGTTTTTAAGGTGGGCGTAAGATATCATTTCGGACGATATTTGGAAAAGCCATAAAAAAACTTAATCTTAAATGTCTCCCAATTTTTCAAAAAAGAATCACGATTTCCGAACAAATTGCTCTTGGTTGAGCAAGAAACCTTAACTCTGGTCAGATACGTGTGGTAAAAGACTTGCTGCATGCTTTTTGGTCTAAAATATCGCAATAACTCGAATGTTATGTTTGGGGTTATTACTAAGATCATGCATGCTTGAATAATTCGAGCTCTGTATCGAAAGAGCTACCAAAACCCCCATGTTGATTAGAATAAATGAAATAGAAAGATAATAAAGCTTTTATTATATAAAATCAATTAGGTGTTTTATTAGTTTATTTCAAACATAGTAAGGGAAATAGGGGGGTATTTATTGGATGACAGCGAAGGACCTTCCTTCAGGACTCGAATGACCTTGCCTACCTTTCCATCTTGCGGATTCGAACCGGGTAAAGAGAATGGCTATATATATGCGATAAAATAACGTGTGAGACGTGCCTGGGTTCACAATAATTTTTGCATTGATTCCATCTGCACCATTTTATATTATACTAATACCTTTATTGCAGGTGGTTCAGAACTTCGATCCTCTTTATCTGCGAAGAATATCAAAGAAGACATGGAATAATGGGTTTTGTGCTTGTATGAAGTCAACGTTTGATGCAAATTTTATTAATGCAGCAATTCGTACCATAGAGTGTTACTATCACATTTCTAACCCGTAAGTAAAGCCTTTTTCTGCTACTAAGCGTACACAAAATATTGCTGTACTCAGCTGAAGTTGTTTCAATTCATCTCGACTGCAATAAATATTATATGGGCAATGAACACCAAGATAAAGTAAAGTTCGAAATAGTGGAATATAGCATAGGAGGTAAACGGTGGAAAGAGGCCAGAAGAGGTCAGAGGACAACGCTAATGAATGTCTACCTGCTCCAATTAAGAAGCTACACGAGTGAGTATGGTATGCTTTCTTAAGACAACACCACTAACTAGTAACTGAAACGAAATATTTTTTTTTTCACAAAGCGCAAGCAAGCGTAGTAGTGCTGGAAGAGCATAAGAACGTCGGATGTGAAAACAGAGTGGAGGTAAAGTGGTAGCAGCTGGCACTGGGCAACTGTAATTTGAGGGATATCATATAGCGTATTTGGTTGTAGTGGACGCGTTTATTATGGTGAGTGTGACTGTCTACAGTGTCTTTATTTAGAAAACACTAGAATGCAAGTCTATTGCTCTGCAACTTCATTTAGCGACTGCAATTATTGCTTTCATATAAAAAGTGTTGCTTTACTTCGACAATTTGCTACAAACGCCTTTAGAAATCCATATTTCGAGATTCTTTAATTCTGGTATGATAATTTGAATTTTTGAAAGGGCTGTAGAGAGCTCACAAATAAAGGTTCGCAACACATATTACGTGAAAATACCGTTTTATGGTTATCCTGAAGTCACAAAACTATCTTTAGAAGCGGATTTATTTGGAATCAAAATTTGCAATTCTGCATCTTTGCCTCTCTCTCTCTCTTTTCTCGGCTTTCTTTGTCCGCAAAAGTTCGCGTTCCTCCGCGGGCCCCACCCACTTAAACGTCAGCTGACGGCCGTTTGTAGTTTCACATTTTATTTATCGTTCCAAGCCGCAACTTCCGTTTCGGCGCAGACTACGGGCGCGGCGGCTGCTCCGGCACCCGTCGTCTGCTCTATACTTGTCCTTCTTTGGCGCAACTCAAATTTCGTTTCCGCACCAAACATTCCGACATCGACCACACGCATAACTTCCTGTTACTTCGGACGTGTGCAAGAGACGTCTTGGATCAGATGTGCACTCATTGATTTTGTGTATATATTGTAAGGCTACTGGCAACGACGATGTATTGGTTGGCAGGAGAGAAGAAAGAGGCGGTGTTGGTCTAGAGCTATTAGGCCTCACTTATCCATCAGCACAGCAAAGAAACCCCCCTTGGTATTTAAGCGTACCCACTTGGTGTACGGTCTCGGTTCGACCCCTTTTTCAGCTTCAACGGCGCTGCAACTGTACCTTGAGTTTCGGCGTAGTCTCCGCCTTGGTGGACTGCCACCCCTTCCGACCATCAAAGCACGCCACCAAATCAAACCGGGCACGCCGCGACCTTGGGATCGCCCTCTTCTCCTGCAAAAAAACCGTGATTAGCGATAAGGCTGAGATAAAACAGGGCTGGCGATAGGCCTGCCCCCGCCAGTTCCGTTTCGTCTCAGCCTTACCGGTAGCCACGATCTTCTACAGGAGAAGAGGGTGATTATATTGAGTTACCACCGCTTGGGATGGCCCGCTGATTCGCTCCGCAGGTGGCAACCTGATTACTCCATCGGAACGATGTACTGCAAGAATAACCGTAAATGGGCGTACTTACCCCACCAGCTTTATGGTCGTGCAGCAGTGCTCCCGCGACGTGATTTTAGGCATGGACTTCCTAAATGAACATAGGGCTATCATAGACCTACGATCCAAGCTCATCAAGCTCTCCGCAGACAAAGCCATACCTGCTAGGACGACTTCGACGCAACACATCGCTCTAAACGTCCTCGATAGAGAATTGACCATGCCGCCCCGATCAAGCGTCGTAGTCTGCGTAGGTAGCGCAAACATCTAAACCGCTGAAGGCATCGTCGAAGGAAATATCCAATTGCTCTTAGAACGTGGTGTCGGTATTGCAAGAGGGATCGCGAAATTCCGGAGAGGTCAAGCTCAGATGCTGGTAACAAAACCGGTATCTCAACAAGGGCACGACGATCGCTTTTCTCGACGAATTAGCGGACCTCAAAGATGTATTTACCCTCCGCGACCAAACGCTCGAAGACGCACCGGACCGATTCCGTCAGCCCACATTTGACATCAACCCGGCATTGACCCACAGCAGGAAAGACCAGATTCTAAGTCTTCTTCGAAGCTACGGGGAGGGCTTCTTGTCGCCATCGAAGGTACGATAAACGCTACTGGCCACGCACCGCATTATAACGGACGAACACGCTCGACCTCTGCGCCAAAGCCCCTATCGTGTATCGCCGCGAGAACGCCAGACCATACGCGATTAAGTTGAGGAAATGCTGCGTGATGACGTAATCCAGCCATCGAAGAGCCCCTGGGCGGCACCAGTCGCTTTGGTGAAGGAGAAAGACAGAACACTTTGCTTCTGCGTTGATTACCGCCTCTTGAATGGCATAACTAAGAAGGATGTCTACCCGCTTCCCCGCATCGAAGACATTCTAGACTGGCTCTGCAATGCATGGTACTTCTCATCGATGGACCTGAAGAGCGGATATTGGCAAATTGAGGTCGATGAAAGGGATCGCGAGAAAACCGCATTCATCACACCGGACGGTCTTTTTAAGTTCAAGGTGATGACACATGGCCTCTGCTCCGCACCAGCCACACTTCATCGAGTAATGGACACAGTCCTGGCAGGCTTGAAGTGGCAAATTTGTTTGATATATTTGGACGACGTTGTTGTCTTATCGTCAAACCTTGAAGACCACCTAAAACGACTGCAGACACTGCTGGAAACCATCAAGTCATCGGGACTAACGATAAAAGCAGAGAAGTGTCACTTCGCCTACGAAGAATTCCAGTTCCTAGGTCACATCGTTAGCAAGGACGGTATTCGCCCAGACCCGGAGAAAACAGCTGCAATCGCACACTTCCCACCGCCTGCCGACAAGAAAGCTGTGCGCCGATTCCTTGGGCTGTGCGCTTATTATCGACGATTTGTCAGAAACCTTTCGCGCATCGCCGAACCCTTGACGCAGCTTACAAGGGCTGACATACCTTTTAAATGGGAAGCGCCGCAAGGAGAAGCATTTGACGAACTCAAGCGCCACCTGCAGTGCCCTCCTGTACTTGGCCACTTTGATGAAAACGCCGTGACCGAAATTCACACCGACGCGAGCAGTGTTGGCCTAGGAGCCGCTCTCGTCCAGAAGAGTGCCGGACAGGAGAAAGTAATCGCCTACGCTAGCAGGTCCCTCACAAAAGCCGAATTCAATTACTCGAGGACCGAGAAGGAGTGCCTCGCGGTCATCTGGGCCACTTCTAGGTTTCGTCCATACCTATACGGCCGACCATTCAAGGTGGTAAGCGACCATCACGCACTCTGCTGGCTGGCTAATTTGAAAGATCCCTCCGGCCGCCTTGCCAGACGGAGCCTACGACTTCAAGAATTCGACTTGACTGTAGTCTATAAGTCGGGCCGGAAGCATTCCTACGCAGACTGCTTATCACGCGCTCCCGTCGACGCTCCCCCGAAGGACGATGACGACGACGCCTTTTGGGGACCGGTAAGCGCCAGTAGTTTCGCAGAACAACAGCGATCAGACCCTGAGTTGAAAGCGCTAGCCGAATACTTAGAAGGAAAGACCGCTTCCCCTCCTGGTGTGTTCAGGCGACATTTATCTTCCTTCGCGTTAAGCAATGGCCTCCTCGCGAAGAACTTCGCACCCAAGAGGACTGCGCAACTTCTTGTAGAGCCTAAAAACCTCCGGCAGGACATTCTGCAGGCGTTGCATGATGAGCCCACAGCAGGCCATCTCGGATTTGCACGCACGTTGCGTCGAATCCAGGAGAAGTACTACTGGCCACGACTGCCTGCCGAAGTTGCCCACTACGTGGAGAGATGTCGTGAGTGCCAACGACGCAAGACGCCGCCTATCAGACCGGCAGGACTACTAAACCTGATTCCGTCCCAAGACCTACCCTTTCAACAAATTGGGATGGATCACCTCGGCCCCTTTCCAGCTTCGTCTGTGGGTAACAAGTGGATCATCGTGGCCACTGACTACCTTACCCGTTACGCCGCAGCAAAAGCATTACCAAATGGTACCGCGGCAGAAGTCGCAACATTTTTTGTCGAACAAATTCTCTTGCGACATGGCGCCCCAAAATTGCTCATCACGGACAGGGGAACGGCGTTTACGGCAGAGTTGACGCAAGCCATCCTGGAATACAGTCATACAAGCCATCGACGAGCACCGGCGTACCATCCCCAGACCAATGGCCTTACGGAGCGCCTGAATAAAACGATCGCTGAAAACAAGAACTGGGACGCCATCTTGCCGTACGTGATCTTCGCGTATAACACGGCAGTCCAGGAGACGACCGGAGCGGCCCCGTTTAAGCTTGTGAACGGCAGGGAGCCCGACCACTCGCACGGCTGCGTATTAAAGGCCAACAGCGCACCAACAGCCGATGATACAACTTATGACGACACCACGCAGAGTACAATCCAGGAGACCAAGTGTGGATTTGGACACCAATTCGCCGTCGCGGACTAAGTGAAAAGTTGTTGCGTCGATACTTTGAGCCACACAAAATCATTCGCCTCGTGGGACCGCTGGAATATGAAGACATTCCCGACTCAACGTCACCATCACAAAGGCGACGCAAACGCCCAGAAATTGTACATGCTGTACGACTGAAGCCATATTACGCGCGTTAAAGAACCTGTGGTGTTTAAATTTTGCATTGTTTATATTTAGGTTGCTTTGTTTTGGAACATCGAGGCGATGTTTTTAAGGGAGGAGTAATGCCGCGAAACCTTCAAAACTGTATTTCTTGTCTTTTAACAGCCGCTGGCATACAACCTTATCACTCGGATTGTGGATTGCGTATTAGTGCTGTATTCTTTGTTCGTTAATGCTCGATGTCGTGAGTTGCACCATTATCAGTTTCGATGTAGCGCAAGATGCACCGAGATCTATCTCGACGATTCCGGCCACTCGTGTGTCTTTCTTCAATGTTCCAGCTTGCGCTTCTAGTAGTTGCGACATTATCTAGATCGTTCTGAGTAACCTTTAAATTGAGCGTTTACGAGTACGACGGGCATTCTTTGTTCGACGATCGACGAGCACGTTTTTTGGTATCACCGCCGCCGAGTTGCTTAGTTCTTTTGCGGGCGCAAGTCTGCCCAATAAAGAGTTAATTTCAGTACCATCAAACCTGTGTCTTCTTTTGGTATCAACCTTCTAGAAAGTGAGCTAGTAGAAGACAAACACGGGAGGTTTTTTAGGGCCTTTTTGAGGCTGACTGCGGAATGCGCATGAAAGGTGCATGAAACAAAAAAACTTTTCTAATAATATATTTTAAGTAACCTCACCACTCTTCTATTTTTGATTATACCAATAGTTCTTCCGCCACCAAAACAATTCGACAAGCTTCGCCTAGCTTGTCACGTCCTTAATTCTCCCGTTTTGCGACAACTCTCTTTGAAGTCTTTTACACATTCCAAGCTCTAGCGCACAGTACTTCTGCTGACCTAGATACAAAGGTTTATTAGAAACGCAAAGTAGAGCTATCCTCCACCACAATTATCCTGAGTGCGCAGAGAAAATTGTGACCAATTCTGTTGCCATTATTTCATATACTATATAAAATATTTCAAGCAAAGCTCGGCTTCTTCCTCTATTAATTTTGCTAGCTTCAATTGCACTCATTTCGCAGTGGGAACCTGATATTTGGTTTCGCATTTACTGCTCGTGCGTACTACACGTCACCGTAAACAGGTTCTTCCTGTGGCTCGTCTTAGGTACCAAAGGTTCCGCGCATGCATTTTGCTATTGCTGTAATTTCTAATTTTACCCTGTATTATTTATATTTATAAATGGTGCGCAGCTATTAGTGCGAGTACTCCACGATACTCATAGAGTGTGTGAGGAAGTTGCCCCTGCCTGTAAGTATATGCCCTCGAATCGTGTGGCAAGCTCACTCGGCACCTGTAGTGAGGACGTGGGCGTCCATTTGGTGTCCAGCCTTTGCCGCATAAAGCCGAAGAAAGTGTCGGCGTCAGGTTTAACAGACAACAAACAAACTTTTTACATCAAATACCAAGGCAAACCATCCAACTAAAGAGGCTCTGTATAACACGGAGTCTCCTCATCAGTGAACAATGTACGAGAGAGTCAGAGCAAATAAACATCACATTGTTCGCCAGGCCCTGTCGCAGACTGATATCTGAAGATCCACGTTTTGGAATTCCCGTAGAGGTGCGTCGCTGCTTGGCACATAGTGGGCTTGTCTAACAGCAGGAGGACCCCGGGAGCCGAGCAGTATCACTGCAATGCTCGATGTCTGCTGAAGCAACGCGACCTCAATATATAAAGCGTGGCGCGTCTGTCTGTTACGCCCCCAAAGGCAGGCGCGCACATACTCTTGCGCTCTGTATGAGCTACATGCCCGGAACGTTGTACAGTGGCTCTAATTGTGCCGCGTTTTATGGCCAATCTAGAAAAGGTGTTGTTCCAGCAAGGGTGTTCGAACCCCTTGGTACTCTCGGCCCCATTTACCAGAAAGATGCTTTCCTTGTTTCTTGTTTATTTCATTTTTCGCTGAATAAGAAATTACAAGATCTCACAACCCTTCTGCCACGGACGAGACGTATTGTACCAAAGTTATCAAAGAATAGGCACTCCCTCCTTCCAAGAAGATCTTGTCTCTGCGGTCACTTATCATTCAATAAGGCTTGGTTACCACTAAGACAGCATACGTGGTATGAATGCGATCGCCCTAGATGAATTAAGAAGTCGATTATTATGAATTAAAAGTTGTATTTAGCGGTTAAAGCAGAGTAGTACTCATCGCATCTATATACTGCAATAACATATGACAACCAATCATAGACACCACGTCGATTTTTTAGGGAGCAGTTTTTGCTAGACACGCCCACCGCTGCTGACAACTTCTGTTTATATCGGAGCATAAAATTGCTTGAAATATATTATATATTTTGATATTTGACTGAAAGCTAGAGATGCGTCACTTTTTGTTAGTTTTACTTGTATACAGATATTTTCAGGTATAGACAAGACTTTTTAGCCGCTCCCGGCCGGGGCAATTTTCTGCCGGCTAGCGCGCCTCCGCGCGGGCGCTTCCTTGGGGACTGCGGGGCCGCGGTATCGCTGCGGCCGCATTTCGCAAGCCTTCGCAAGCTACATACATCGAGTTGTCGACGTTGTCGCTATCTGGAAAGCTCCCGGAGAGCAACGCCACGTGTGAGGAAAGAGGCGTACAATCAACATAAACTGAAAAACCGTCTTTATCTTAAGGCTTAAAGACGATTGTGGGGTTCATGAGCCGGATTTTCGAATATGGTTCATGTGATTTCGCGTTATATTCGTTTAAAAATTGACGAAACTAATTTTCGAATTGTCTTGCACATGCGACAAAGTATACCGTGCGTAATGCTACATTTACATGTCGATAATAAATGGCGGCGTTGATGTTAATGTACTGCAAATATAGACACCATTGTCGGACGTTTTAAAATCAAAGATTCTTCAATGTCGGTAAAATATCACAGATTTCCATGCGATTTCGAAAGCATAAAATGATAAAGGATGCGCATGACAATTCTACAGATGCGTCTTTTTATTTGGCAAAGGCATTAAATATGGTTCTATTTGTTTTGATGTTGGCAGCTTTTAGTTTTGAAAAACACTCTACCCATTGAACCGAACCTCACAAGGTTGAATAGGTAACCAAAATATGAGTATTCATTTACTTATATATGGAGTAAAAGTACAAATAAAATTCGCAATCAACTCTATTTAATGCGAGCCTTGCTGTGCAAGCCATTTGCATTGCTTACATCGAAGCCTCTTTCAAATTTTTCTGAACGATAAACCTAGATTATTCACAGCTATTGCGTTCAAGGGATACTAACCAGAACACGTAGGACAGATACGACTAGGATTTCTCTTGCTGTAGTTATTGTGTCCAATGACGATCTGGTCAACCAGCCCTGGCTTCGTTTGCGGATATTTTCAGCAGCGAATTTACGATAGACTGCACGCAATTCTAGTGAGTGTTGTGCGAAGAGCAAAACAGTGTTGTAAAACGCGAACAAGAAAATCAGCCCTGGTTTTTGTATGGCTATTTTTAGTTCTGTAAGGTGATCAAAGAAAACCAAAAGGGTATAAAAAATGAAGAGAAACAAACGCAAATCATCCTATATAGACATACGACGCATTTCTAAGAAAATAGTTTATTATAAGTGGCTATAATACCCTAAACATAATAGAGGCGTCGTCAGTTTTCGCTAGAAGGTTTAACTACAAAGTTAACTCTAATATCGATTACTATCTGTAATGACATGCTTCTTAGCTCAATGTTGGTAGATATACGCAAAGTATATTAGGATAAGCATTGGTGCTTTATTTCAATCTTGCAAGAGGCTATTTCGGGATAGCTAAATTAATTTTTTTCAACAAATCTGAAAAAAAATCACAACACCATTGTATTTATGTTCATTGGTCAGTTCTTGTTGCGTAAAACATTGAGCCGAAATTAAAATTCAAACTATTATGGTAAACTATTTTTCATTTTTGTTTTTCAGGAAATTACCAAGTGTTATGTTCAAGGCGTAAGTACACTAATTAAAATCATTCCTAATATATTTAGAAAAATGTTTAACTCACCGTTTCTTTACAGGAATGATTAAGTTACATGTAATTGAAACAGTTGGGCATAAGGAACGATGAGGATTACATTAGGGCTCTTGGATCAGCTAATCACACCACGCTGCTGTGTTACGCTTAGGAGAATTGCAAAGAACGAACAGTTATTTAAAGGGGCCAGTGGTACAAGCTCCCCTCTTGCCGTCCACCAGAACCGCTGCACTTTATCATATATCCGACCTCAACCTTTGAGCCGGTGGGCATCGACCTCTTTGGTCGTTTTCCACGGTCGTCAATCAGTAACCGGTGGGTAATGGTATTGTTGACTGTTTCATTCAATAGTCAGAAACAGCCGCCATACCCTCAGCCACTACTTCAGAAGTATTATTTCTTCTGTGATTTCCCCGTCCTGCGACATATCCCTCCTCGATTGTTAATAGTTACCAAGGGCGCCAATTTACAGCTGATTTTACTATGTTACTCACAAACGTAATCTCTGTGACTGCGATTACCGTCCTTCGGTGGCGCACCACCCACAAACAAATGAACTTGTCGAAAGCGTCAACCGCACTCTGACCACTATGAAGGCGATGTATGTCGATTCTGCACACGACAACTGAGATGCCATTCTCCATATTATCAAGTAATCATATTATACCGCGCAAAACGCGACTACTGGCCACAGTCTGTCTACTTCTCTTACCCTCGCGTTCCGCGAAGCTGTGTTGATTCCATCCTTCCTTCCTCCCTCCACAACGAGCCTTCTATCATATGTCAGGTCGGAGAAGCTTGCCGACTTACCCCCTCACGCTTACTAGACTCACATGAATGTTAGAATGAGATTAGAATAGACGCCCACATGTTTGCTATGTCACCGGTGACTTAGTGTTGGTGTGGAGGCTGCTGCGCAAGCGTGGTTTATTCCAGGAGTTGCTGATAAATTACAGCGCCCATTTTTCTTCCTGAAGCACCTGAGTAATGTGGACTATCTGATTAAAATCGCACTGAAAGTGGCCGATGTTCACGTCGGACCCACTTGGTGGACGTCGCTCGGCTAAAAAAGCTCTTCGACACATTACCTAAACTGCGTGGCCTGTAGGATTCATCGGTGCAGGGGGAGTTGTCACGTGCTTTCGGCCATCATGAAAAGGCAGAGAAAGAATCTCAAGAGTGAAAAAAGAGAAAGCCCTAGCAGGCGTACCTTAGGGGCTCTCAGTACATAGGCTAAAACTTAACACCACCGTTACGTACTGAGTACGTACAAAATACCGTGGCCGCTCGGTGTTCACACTACGTGTAAAGCTGCAACGCTAGCTCACGCTGAGCGGTATATCAACAAGGTGTTTATAAAGTTTCCACTGCTACACTTTAGCACACTTCGCCTTAATGAAGCTCCATCTGCGCCGCTTGTTTATTGATCCTAGGTAATTAGGCTTTAATGTATACGGTATCTTGCCAAGCGCGGTGAAGTCTGCTAGCCTAGTGTCGGGAGAATCCACTAGGCGGTGTGACACAGCTCGGTATGCTCTAGCATTGCTGCATCTAAGTAGAAAAATAGTTCAGCCATTTACGACGCTTGCTTTATTCGCAAGTTTTGGTAACTGAAATTCACACATTTCGCTCAAAACACACTTGCTATCCCAGAAGAATGAAAAACCGCTTAACTCTGTTCAGTTGCAGATACCTGATTGGCTCAAATACTTCTTGTATAGTTGTTTGAATCAACATTTGTGCCCTCTTTTCGTGCTGATAATTCTTATTTTATTACTCCTTGATCTTATAGGGTTGAAAGAATCGAAATTGAGGTGAAGTTGGATCATGAGCGCGTTAAACTTTCGCTCAGCGCTGAGAATAATGGCAAGTACTACTTCGTACTTATTTGCTAGAAGAAGCATGGAACCAGCACATATCAAGAGTTCAAACATGCTTTGTGTTTCTAAAAAATGTCAAACTCTGTCTGACATAAATTTCGTTCCAGACTTATGAACATATTACTTCGAATGTTCAATGGAAAGGCATAACTAGCCCACCTAAGCAAATATTTTTGGTCGTTGCGTTAGTTCTCGCTGACTGTGTCGGCTAACACGGAAAGATGGCATTGGCGTACGGTTTTAACTGAGCGATCTTCATGTCGCATAAAGTTTCTTCTCTTTAACCTGAACTATTTTCTTTGCCACATTGCGCAGTGGTCCCAGGTGGTGTGATATGATTTATCTTCCCATTTAGCATACAAGTGTCCCTTAAGCTGCAGAAATCGCTAAATAAATAAGCGATCGTTGCTGCGCCGCATGGCGCGAATATGTTTTCCCTTGATATATGCAAGTAGTCCTAATTGTCCCCAATTTCTTCCTTAATATTCATGCTAAGGTTATGTTGTCACGCCATACCATAAAACCTTGCGACTTAAGTGTCCCGCTTTCCTCATATGTAGTTCTAAAGCGCTAAAACACTATTTTGGAGGAAACCCAGTGGCAGCGTCGCATGCAGCCAGGCTGCGAGCAAAAATAATGGACACTCCTCGGGACTACTGCAGTCGGCAGGTGACGTACCTTTGAAATGGCTTGTGAACGGTTGTGCGAAATCACGGAGGCAAAATGCATTGCCATGTTAGCTCGCACTAAAACCTGTGGCTCTGCCTTTCAGATGGGAGGTTAATATTGAAGTCGAGCATTCCAGGCCCCTTTTCTTTTGTGTCCAGCTTCGGTGCTTGTATTTGTATTTATGACTACGGATATATCTCCTGGGAAAACTGGGATTTATGTTTACGTCAGATGGTCTTTCATAAAATGTGGTAACTGAAGGATGTAAGCATATGATTGGAAATGGCATAATAAAGGCTCAATTAAAGAACTACTAATTAGTCGAGCAGTGGCCAGAATGAACAAGAACAAATGTCTTGCGTCTTTGTTTTAGTCTCAAATGTCTCACTGTGCATGCAGCTATGCACAGTGAGGTGCATAGCTGAGTGATGACGCCACGCGCAGCACTCCGCGATACCGGTGATATGTACTGGTACGATTGAAGTTTGCCAGTTATGTGAAGATTCAGGTGTACGATATAGAAGAAGCTAAACAGCTGCAGACAAATGGAGGGATGGTTAGTCCGTGCACCACGCGTGTGAAGAAGAAGCGGATGACGAACAGGCCGCGCGCTGCTGAAGGTAAAACTCGGCACTGCAGCTGCCTCAGTAAAGCTTTGGCTTCAAAATGAAGTGCTTTTGCTCAGATATTTACAAAATTGTGGTAAAGAACCCGCTATCGGCCTTATAAATCCCCTCTTTTCCCATAGGAACTACTGCTCTCTTAAACCAACAGCGGAAAAAAGAAAACATGAACAAGAAAACTAAACGCCAGCCATTTAATCTTCATCTTAAATCGCGATACATCAGGTATTCTAGTATACTATCGTCTCTTCTAAAAAATGTTAAACGAAGCTATTATGAAAACCAATTATCGAAGTAATCTAATAATTCTAAATAAAAAGGACAGCTCCATGATGAATATTCGAGCACTGGCAAGTCACCAAATGTAGTTAACTCTATTTTCCGCGATGGTGTTCTTTTACTAGTTCTGAAGTAATAGCGAACAAATTTTGTAATAATTTTTTCTTCCTCTTCGTCATGCACACCCACTCTTGAGCGCTGCCCCTATTCCCATTTTCTTACCCCCCCTTGCCAAGAAGAAATTATATCCATAACTATTAATTTTAATATGACCGGTCCCGGCGTTGACAGCATCCATGGAGAACATGTGAACATTATCCGATCAATGCTCGCACCAGTTCTCAGCCACATCTGCAATCTTGTTTTTATATATGTTGTTAACCCCAGCGCTCAAGATAGCGAAACTAATACGTGTTCAAAAAAGCCGATCCCGCTCTTCCAAATACTTATGGACCGATTGCCATTCAGCCTTTTTTTTTGACAAAAGTATAGAAAAATAAATTGAAGTAAGGCTGTCCGGATATATTGAAAAATGCAACATATTGTCAAATACAACACGGTTTTCGGAGCGCACTATCTACAGATACTGCTATAGCTTCTCTCATAGATTACATCAGGCTGGCTATCGACAAAAGAAAGTTTTCAGGCGCATTTTTCATTGATTTCAGCAAAGCATTTGATTCCATTGATCACTCTATCTTGCTTCAGAAACTAGAGTCGTATGGCATATCAGGACCTCTACTAATGCTTTTGCAGAGTTTTCTTCGCGGCCGAGAGCACATAGTCTGTATTAATAACCGTGAATCTACCAAAGCTCTCACTAACAAAGGAGTTCCACAGGGTTCTATCCTAGGCTGTATATTGTTTCTACTCTGTATTAACGATTTGCTATCGTGTTTTAGGCATGCTAAAAGTATATTAGACGCAGATGACTCTACTATAATAACATCGCACCATGACATTTACCAGCTCAAATCTAATCTTCAAAATGACATTAATCCTCTTGAGCATTGGTGCTACATCACCCGCCTTACTGTACTAGCTTTTAGATTTTCCATCCCCCTCAGAAGCCATTGCCCGTCTCACCACTACTGTACTTCAATTCTACTGCCATCGCGTCGCAAACCGAATATCGTTTCTAGGTGTTGTTATTGACCCTCACCTAAATTTTAATTATCATATAGCTGAAACTTGCAAGAAAATTTTATTTGGGCTAGAAAATTTTATTTGGCTAATCAAGGCCCGATTCCATTTCCCAATCCACACGTTACTAATACTTTACTACGCATTCGTCCACAGCCACTTAAACTATGGCATTTCATCCTTGGATAAGGCATATTATGTTCATCTTTCGCCATTAAAAAAACTACAAAAGCATGCCATACGCATCATAACATCCTCCCTCGAATGTCACCGTCGCACATGTTATTCGTGGATTTACATGTTCTACCCCTCCCGGCTCTTTATCTTTTTTGTACCTGTATTATACTTTTAAGACTCTTGACCATCAGCTACCTATTAGTATTTTTCCTCCCGACACGATAAAACAACAGCGTTACACGGTTCGCTCTAAGTAATAATTTTCTACTACCTAAGGTCAGTACTAACTACGAGAAACAATGCCTTCAATTTTCGTCCTTATCATTTTGTAATTCCTTGAATTTTGGCATTGCGCAAACTAATACACTTTCTCTGTTCAAGTTCAAATTAAAACTTTTTCTTCTTAATTTGTGACCTTTTCAACGAGAAGAGGTTGAAAGCTATCCAAACGAAGATGGGAAGGGAAAGGCAGATACTGTTGAATGCGTGGGCGACACTCGGGAAAAAATGTGCGACAACCGGAAATAAAAAGAACCGAGCGTCACTCGATGACGTTTCATGTGTGGGCATGGTTCCCGAGTTGTTTTCTTCCTTTTTGTTTTTATCTCGGAGTTGAGTTGAGGGGGGAGACAAGGAGCGCCATTATTAAACGCCTATTTCTCCGGTTTTTTTTTGAAGCTAGCTGAAAAATTCGTGCGATGATTTGACTTGTGAGGGAGTACCTATCTCTAAACCAATGTGCGTTTACGTCATTTTGGGCATTTCATAGTTGCGTTAGGGAAATACATTTGAAGGCGTCGAATCTTAATGATCTCTTGGGTGATGTAGTGCCACGAAAGATAACAAAAACAAATCATTACAAAACCTTTCTGTGAGGCTGCAGAAGAATTTTGACCCCTAGTATGGTATGACGAGCACGTGATGCGCCCACATCTGCTTTGACTGAAATTTTGGACATACTACAAAATGCTGCTGCGAGGGATCTTAATGTACTTCAACCTGATACCTTCTAGAAAGCATCAACGACTTTTACATTGCGTCTCTAAATGTATTGGGCATTGGACGTCGAATGTTATATTTTCTTATTACGTTGCGGTTTGAGCGGCACTATCGCAAACGCTCTTTGAAGGTATATGCATTTGATTCGTGTAATAGGAGGCTGAGACTGGATACAGGTAGTCCACTTTGTAAAACTTTCGTGACGTCGTACATTATTGCACCCAAAGCTGGCGGGAGAAAGTGGTTACGGATATGGTATGATGGTGTATGTATAAATTGAAACATGTCATTTTATGAGATGCTTTCTAGCTAATTCCTGCGGCAGCAGCCTGTCGGTTAAGTGGCATACCTATTTAAAGAAATGAACACAATTTCAACTTGGAGGGATACAAATATTTTTCATGATGATAGAGCGAAAGTGTTGCGCACGCTATATAGGTATTAAATCATGCAAATAATTGGTCACAACAGGGTAAAATTTAGTATGTACTACGTCTTGAATTTGAGTTTGGTGCGCGATGTGCAGGGTGTTTACCATGCGTTCTAGTCAAAACCGTACTCTTTAAAACTTTATTTTATCTCTCCTTGGACATTTAGGTCTTGTCCACGAAACAAAAAATAGATAACTGAATACAATGGCAAATACTCGATTTAGAATGTAAAGAACTAAATCGGTAAAATTAATATAAAGTGCCTTAATCTAGCTCACCTGCCCTCAGCCTTCTCGCAATTAATTTTCAACAATTTATTTTTTTTTTTTGAGGTTGTCACTGATTTTGCAACATTTCGTTATGAATACACCAGCTGCTACAATGAACGCTCTCTACATGTAAGAGTTGGAGGGTAGGCTCCTAGTCTCCCAAAGCTTTCATGCTACTTTTCGTACCCTTTATGACCCGCTTCCACGGCTCAGTGTTTAGGGCGCTAAACTGCTCAACGCAATGACGTGGGCTTGAACCCGACCATGGTGGCCGTTTTTTGATGCAGGAAGATGCAAGGCACCCGTATAATTTAATACGTAAGGATACATGAAGTGGGTTCCGCGAGAATTCCGTGTCGAGAATTCCGTAGTCGTCAAATAGGGCATCTTTCATAGCTTGAGTTGCTTTGTGTCGTTACACCTTACTAACCAAAACAAACATGCTTGAATGGGCGCCCTTCGTCTTTGCCGATGTAAAGAGGTACTACAGCAATGACATTAAAAAGATGAAACATCGTAAAGGTGTTCCCTTGTGGAAAATTAGCAAACTCGTATAGAAACGTAGGAATTCCAGTTGAATTCATCGGTCAAAAGCTTCTTGTGCCACTTGGCAGTAAATACAGGAATTTTAACAAATGCCAGAAGAATCTACAACCGCGGAAGCCGCGGAGAACGCCCTATTCTTGGCAGCCACGTGCACCGTCGTGCAGCCGAAAAATAAGACGCAGCACATTGTCAAAGACGCTTCGCCCCTGCAGCTTTTTTGGTGCAAAATTACTTGAAAAAAATTTCAGAATTACTCGAAAGTTGCTGTCTAAACTTATTCAATTGATTGCAATGTATTCAATAATTTATATAAGCCGAATAAATTATTTCAGGTAATCAACTGCGTACGCTTGAAGTGTAGCAACGTCTGGAACTGAATTTTTTTTATTGTTAGGAAAACTACCTTTCTTCATTAAGCCTGACTACGAAGTGCTGAGAGCGGACACTAATTGCATTATTGTAAAAGCTAGTGAGGACAGCGATGGTAAGTGCATAATATTCTCTTTTTAGGCTAAATATTTCGTTAGCTTCATCTACTTACTTCACTGATGAAGACTATACTTTGTTTTGAAGAATATCAATATTGTGTTTACACCCTCATGTCCGCCCATGTGCAGTCTCATATTTCTGACTGAAGTTATGAAATAAATGAATTTTCCAAAAACTACAACATATAGGTGTGTATAAAATGATTATACCTAGGCTGTGAATTTGTCATTTGGTGAGGACCGCTGCGGCGCTACACAGCGTAGGGTGCTCGAGCACCACACCAATTTTTAAACGAAGGAATGCCAATTTTATAAAGTAGTGCAGCTTGGAAAACTTGGACATTTTTTTGTCTGAAGCCAATACTTAGCCGAAGAGATGCGCGGGATGTTTGGTACAGAAGCGAAGTCCGCCGCTGATGGCGTGTTGAAGGCAAAAATGTGGGAAATTCTAACTGCCTGCGTTGCTATGTAATGCCATGCGCATTATTTGCCACCATCGCTCCTGAAAATAAATACCCCACGCCTGTTCTTAGATTGCGGAAGCTGATAGGGAAAAAAATGTATATGCCTGATCTGACGGTATAATGCTTCCCGTTGGCACTAAGGGATGTTTGTCACTGCTTACTCCATTACCGCAAGTCGAGTTCCTTGCATATCTCCGAAGTAGTTTTCTGTTTCACACGAAAAGAAGGGCTGATTTCCTCGCGCTGGAGGGCCTAAGAAATCGTTTATTATTGTTTCTAAACCTAACTTGGTATCATCTTGCTCAGTGTTTTGAATTCTCCCTTTGATCTAATCACACAAATGTGATAATTACAAAATATTTTTTTCAGTAAACGTGGATAGTTACAGCTCTTATTCAGCACACTGCGTCCGCAGCAACTGAGTTTCTTCCTGCAAACTAATTTTTCAATTCTGAACCCACTGTATTCCAAGTTGCTGAAGATTTTTAAAACAAGTATGAATCACGCATACATACAATTATTCACAACATATAGTATCCTTAATCCTTATCCTTAATATGTATCCAACGTAATTTTGGGCTCCAAGATTACCTCGGAAGGAGACTGCAGCCATGAAATTAGGAGACGCCTGCTTCTGGGAAAGAGAGAAATAGTTAGCCTTGACCGCCTAGTAAAGTGCAGAGACATTAGTCTGCCAACCAAGATCCGTATAATTCGTGCTAAGGTCTTTCCAGTTGTGATGTATGGATGCGAGAGTTGTACTGTGAAAAAGGCTGACCGCCGAAGAATTGACGCGTTTGAATTGTGGTGCTGGCGATGACTCTTGAGAGTTCCTTGGACTGCCAGAAGATCAAATAAGTCCATATTGTCGACCATAAACCCTGACTGCTCAATGGAGAGTCAAATTCTAAAGTTAAAGCTCAGCTACTTTGATCATCTGATGAGAAGAGAGGAGTCGCTGGAGAAAGATTTGATGTTGGGAAAGGTTGAGGGTCGCCGGAGAAGGGGTAGGCAGCGAACGCGATGGTTAGATGGCATCCTCGAGGCACTGCAGATGAAGTTATGTGATGTTAGGAAGATAGTGAGAGACCGGAAAGCGTGGCGTGACATGGTCCATAGGGTCTCGAAGAGTCGGACACGACTGAACGACTGAACTGAACTGAACTGATATAGTATCCACCAACGCACTTCTACGAGGAGACCGTTTTTCTTACATTTCCAGTACGATAGAGAGGCGGCGGTTTAGCTTACATATTAAGTGGTGTCATCATGTTTCTCAATGCTGTAGCATGCATGTGTTCATCAAATTGGAGGCCAGAGAAAGACATGTACAGCCAAGGACAAACTTTTTGCCGCATCCCGGAGCACCGCTCTAGAGCTGCTTTTTTTATTCTAGACAGCATGACTAGGTCACGCCCTACACGCACCTGAACTAGTGCCTAAGTGCTTGGTTCGTTTAATACGATCCGTTATCCGAACCTCGAGGCTAGTGCTCTCTTTTGGCTGGTCTCCATCGACGTAAGGTGTGCGGCTGTCTTTCTGGATGTGCGGGCAATCTACTGCACTGACGGCACAAATCAGTGCTGCACGTCTTTTATCGCATGCTTACTGAAATTATTTTTGCAGTCTCGCGTTTTATCTTCCCTCTTTCAGTAATTAGTTCTGAATTTATATGTTTGCCATTTTAAAGTATGATAGCTATTAGCGGCGACTTCTACTGGTACCAGAAGGTTTCCGTTGATAGGGTCCGCTAGTGTGATTTCTTACCATGCGTTATATATGTTTGGGGGACAATAAACACGAACGTTGCCCATGTTTCAGTTGTAGCGCTTTCCATTAGCAAATTATTAATAACTTAGGTTTCATAGCCACGCTAGCTTTTGAGGCGATCGAAGAGAACTGCTTCTTGCAAATTCTTTTCACTTGCCGGGAGCAGTTTGCAAGAACCATGCGTGCCTTCGCGGAACCCACGAATGCATAGCTAATTGCCTTAAGGTACCAGATAAAAAGCGAGACTGCACATTTTCGTTTCTTTAAGATGTGATAAATGACGATGCGCCCTGTGAATTTGTGCGATCAGTGCAGTTGATTAGCACGGCCGCCTCGATCGGCGCGCGCGCGGCCTGATTGAGGCCGCAGTGAGAATAGCCGCGCATCGAGCAAGGAGGCCGCGCGGCTGCCGCTGGGCGCGAAAAGTCAAAGCTACCACTAGCCCCGTAGTTCTAAAAAAAAAAAGTCTCACATCACGCGATACAAGTGCTCACGCAGTCATTCAGACATATATACGGCAAAACTCTGTCTCGTCATCACCCGGCATAGACGCTTCCAAATAGCCGTTTAGACACGCCAAAGCAGCTGTACAACGGTGCCCCGGCGTGTGGAAAAATTTTGTCCATGACTGTACCTTTAATTGCGTGCCTCCTAATGGAGCTTTACACTGTTATGGTTTTCAGCCACCGCGTGAGCCGCGGCCGTTTACGTAAAATAGAAACACTGATACACAATAAAATACAAGCAGCACAAGCTGAAATACATGTAACAAACAAACATTCGAATATTCCTTACTCTTTGGAAAATTTTTGAATTATGTCATTCACGTATGCAGTGTTAATGTATCTTTCATATTGTTTCTTTATCTGTGGACCCATATAGCCAGTGTAATGTTTATTTATTTATTTATTTATTTGTTTATTTATTTATTTATTTATAATACCCTCAGGGTACAGTTGTACGTTACAGAGGGCAGGGGCGCATACAGGATATATATATATATAAAACAGAAGGTTAACAAAAGCGTACAATGTTCTTAATTTTTCCATCTTTGAGTACACTTTGATGGCCACGTAACCTGTATCTGTTGTTTTATTATGCACTCTAAGACCACCAGGCCTCGAACACACTTTGTTGGAGTTTTCGCTTGTCCCATGTTCTAATCTTTTTTTACAGGGTACCAGGACTCCCTCTAGCAATACAGATATCTGAGACCACTTCATAGTGTATTGTGCTCCCCCTGTAATATAGTGATGGCCCTGTCCTCATTGAAATATAGTTAAACTCTGCCGGAGGGTTCTACCACTGTCATAGGAAGAATTCAAGGACACTACTGGTTAGAACACCCCTCCCCCTTTCAAGTAGAGATAGCCCCAATATTTTTTCTCCTTCTGAATGCGTTTGACGGACTGTTCTACATAACCTAATGCGACTTCCAGCCATTTGCGTTGTAGGTCTCACTTTGTTCATACCTGAAAAAAATATCACTTCAAAGTAGTGCACAGTATTTCCACCACATACTCTTCACTGATGAATGAAAAAATTTGCTTTACTTAAAAGCTGGAATATCATTTGCGACCAAAACAAATTCTGTTCATACTTATTTCTTGCACCATGCATAGTCTGTATTGTGAAACCACAGTGCGTCAACACATAGGGACAAATAGTGCGTCGACAGCAACTTTTATTTGTCCATTCTCGCACAATTACTTTAGGTGTCAGTAGCGCATCCGGGAGGCGTTTGGTGCGGTCAAGGCCTATTAGTGTAATTGCAGCACATGCGTGCTTTTTGGAGCTTACTTGGCATTACTTTGCAATAAATGACCAGAGCACTGCTAGAAGGCAAGCAATCATGTGAACCAAATCTACAGCAGTGAGCTAAAGGTGAGGTAACGCTCGACGACACCGCCATTTGCTCAGTCACGTAAAGCAGCTCAAGATATCCTTGAATTTCTCCAGGTGCGTCCAATTATGCATAACATAATGAAATTAAAGTTAAAAAACAACCTTATAATCAGCTTAACACTACTCTTAAGACAAACCTTTTTTATAGCCTACATTAAACGTCACAAGAAATTGCGGTGCGTACACTGAGGTCACTACCTAAGTGCGCCTTAGGCAGTGGCACATCGTGACATCGTGACTAAATGTAAACTCTTCATTTCCAATCATTACACAGAAGTAATCATCCGGAAAGCCACATATACCAACTTTGTTTTGATTCGACCAATCTACTATATCCGAACTGGGAAGACCGCTATGCTTGTCTTCTGGGAGGCTTAGCAGAATGTCAGCATTTAACCGTTTGTTGCCATTGAATTTCCTTTGAATGTCGAACTCATACAGCTGTGCTGCTGAACTAGCACTATCACTGGAGTTTATTCAGGCCACTTCTACTAAGTGAATCTCAGGGCAAAATTTCCATGTTGCCCATATTTTACCCTCTGGCAGTGCATATTTATTACTTACCTTATTACCACACCATTTAACAAGCACACACCACGGAAGGCAGCAGTCATTATTACCCTTATCAGCTGGACTATACCCATTGCCTCTCCCATTTCTTCTAAATTAACCTGGTCCTGTGCTAGCTGCATCCACTTGACCCCTGCAAATTTGTTTATCTCATCCACCCACCTAATTTTCTGCCGCCCCATGCTACGGTTACGTTCCCTTGAAACCCAATTGGCTACTCCTAAATGGCATTAGTTATTATCTCCTTTGCCTAATGTCCTGCCCATGCCCATTTTATCTCCTAACTTCGACTAGAATATCAGTAACATGTGCTATATCTCTTAACCACTTTACACTCATACTATGTCTTAACATTACACCTACCATTTTCCTTAAAATGGCTCTCTGCTTTGTCTTCAACTGAAGTAGAACTGTAAAAGGGAGGATTGTTGTGCTAGTTAGTTCATGATATAGAACATAATGATATTGAAGGCAGCACTTAAAGACAGCAATTTTGTCCAAGTTTATCGCTACGTTGAGTTCTATCTAATAATTTTATAGGCTTCAAGCAACAGGTTTTCGCGTGACATCGAGCACTTTTTTTCGGGCACTTTATAATAGTTTAAAGTCACCAAGCAAGTGCCTGACGGAAATTAACTTCAGTTTCTTTCATTTGAAGAGTCACACCTATGCTATAAATATGCTCCACGCTATCGGAGTAGTGAAACGAAGAGTAGCTGTGAGTGCTTTCCGGAATGCACTCGACAGGTCGTGCCACCACCTCTTCTTTGAAAGGATCGAGGCGCAAGCATAAATGCGTAGCCCTGCTAGCTATCCTATGGACATCATCAACAGCTTATGCTTTCAACTTTTTAATGAAAAGAAGTGCCAGCCAGATCCGTCCAAACCTTTGAACGAAGTTCGATGAAGATACCTTCGCTTCCCTACGTTCGTCGAAAAGCAGCCACTGGCTGTCGGGTACCCTCCCACATTAGTGTACTATCGCGTCATAATATCTGTTCTATCGCGGCGGGGCGGAGCTATATGTCTGCTGTGATACATCAAGGGACAAGGTTCTGAATTTTAAGGATATGACTGGACAACTAATCGCTGAAAAGCAATAGGAGTTGCTGAAGCTTTAGAGGACAGAACCACACGTACTTGCCGGGATAAAGACCGAATCAAAGATGCTTCTCGCTAACTCACCAGACTCAAACAAAGCGTATTACAGATTGTCGCATGTTTTAGGAGCAACCTGTTCATTACAGCGAGTGAGATAAGTGCTGCCCTTGGCCTTAGGTTTTCCAATGAATTTACTAGGTAAAAGTGTAGCAAAGAAGGAATCAAAAACAGGAGGGCTACACAGAACTTCCTAAATTTCAAGCATTGCACAATGACAAAAAGCTTATCATCTTTCAAGGGCAACTTCAAAGATAACTTGATAACTTCTGAAATGTCGCTTTTAAAGATTTAAATTGCTTTTGCACTCAGTTGAACTAGAGACAAGTAGTTCCGGCCAGTTGCTAAAATCCAAACGATTATAGTTTTGACATTTGACCAGCGCTTGCTTTATTTAATACCATATTGTTGTACTGAAAATATCTAACTCGCCACAAATTCTTCTATTTTAAAGTGCGATTCCCATTACGTCAGTGACGTCAAGCCCAGCGTCCAAGAATCTACAAACATGTTGTGGGGTTATTACGAAAGACAGCCTCTGGCCTGTCCCCTCGGTTGACTGTCGGCTATGCTGTGAATCCTATATTGCAGTCATTGTCCACTAGCTCCTTCGTCGTCTGTACCAAGGACCTTACGGATGTATATTTTTTGCTGCAGCAATATGTTCGCCTATCCCCCTGGAGCACGCAGTAACAGTCTACTTCTAAAAGCTTTGTACGGAAGTCATTACGCTAGCTTGGCTGCCTAAGGGCGCTGATATAAATGCTGCTGATAACATCTGAGGCATTAAAAAGCCATGTGTCAAAACCTGGGCCTGGATATCACGAGTTCTGAGGTGTTATGGGGGGATATCAAACGTGCATGGGAAGAGCTGAAACCAACAGCAACATTTTTCTTACCGGCACTCTTTACTCCTTGTCATGCCTTATGTATGCCGTCCTCGAGCTCGGCGATGACCTCAACGTACTGCCTGTGTGCCCACAATATTAGTCCAAACACTCATTTGCAGTGTCTGTGTTTCAGCAAGCACGCATCACTAAATGAAATGCTTTACAAAACGACTTTGTACTGAGTGACCCAGATGCAGGCAAAGCTACGGTATAATGTTTCACAGCAACCAAGATTATTCCTTATGACCCCGAAAATTAATTCCTAAGGCAAGCTTTTAGCAGCATCCTTATTTTATGATCATGATCTAAAGAAGAGCGGTACGTTTTCGAGGTATAGAAGTGCATTTATAACCTCACGGACATGAAGTAGCTATAAAGCATGTCCATTGACTATAAGGGTCTTTTCACAGATGAAAAAAAAAAGCATTCACGACTCGTAGTAAGAAATAAAAACCCCATGTTTTTGGCTTCTACAAAGATTATTTCTTTGATTGGTTACAACACATGACGTTAATCTTGGGAACATAAAATGCGAACAAGCCTTTTTGCGTACTTATAGTGCTTGCCCAACTGACGTTCCCTAATACGCAATTACGTTCGTAGAGCGAACAGCATATCAGACCATGGGAACAGCTGTGCGCACTTTTGGGCATGTGCGTAGCCTCAACTTGTATGCAGTGTGGCTCTGTGATATGGTGCGGACGGTAGGAAACTGGCCACTCACACACGTTAAAGGGATCGGTGCGCCTGTGCATCGACCCCATTTAAGGTAACATCAAGTAATGCTGCAATATTGCACGGCAGTGCCCTTTTGAGAAGTATGTCATGAACGAAGAACGCACGAGCCTATTGCAGCTCAAGAGACACCTTCAGCAACCGAGACAGCATCCCCCCTGAGCAAGCAGTTGTCTTCGAGGACCATATTCCCACGCATATTAATGTCTGAGCAGAACGTGTTGCTGTACACCTGAACACCTGAAAGTGTGAGACCCAAAAATGTAATGCCTGACTGACCAGACAGTGCAAGAAAGTAACGCTTCGTAAAACGAACTTTTCGAAATTATAGCAAATAAATAGCAGTCCACACGCTTTTGCGCAAAGTTTAAGCTTGCTGTCTAAAAAGCGAATCTAACATAAATAATAGCATCATCGTCCAAAGTAATTGTCGTGTGATCATTGCATGCGACATGAGGGTAATATTAACTGCGTGCGCCGCAAATATTTAGTGAAACTTTCAAAGTCTTAAGACTTGCGAAACATTTGATAATTTTATTACATGATAGTATAAGAGGTCAAGCCTCCGGCAGTAAAGGATAGCCAAGCAGAATATGATGCAACATGCAGGCCGTAAGAACAAAGAATACACAGCTGGGAACCACTAATTCAGCTGACACAGCATTTGAATTGAATCAGGACAACCACAGGTGCACAACCCAACAATGAAGAGTTTTATGGCCATAGAGCATTATTATTTGTATAAATTTTACTTCAAATAAAAGCTATTTTGTGCAGTAGATAGTTGTAGTTTTCGTCATATATATTTTCAAAGAGCGGTTGGCAGCTTCGTAGATGATCCCAGGAGAAGACAACACTCTCAGTACTCAAATGCATTTACCCATGATCGCTTATCAATAATATTTTACGCGGTATCACCCAGACAGGAGCAAAAGAAAGGAAAAGGAGCAGGCTGTCAAAAGCAATCAGCCGCAGTGCCTGTCAACTGTACAATGAATGCCAAGAAATGAGAACAGAAAAAGAGAAAAGGCGCTTTCTTGTGCACCTGGGACGATCTCAACTTCATTGAAATGAGAGAGAATTAAATCGTCCTAATTGTGCTTAGGATATCCCCTAGAGACATAAGTTCCCTACAAAAGCCAGAAATGTGTGTTTTTCGACATCATGGGCATAACCATACTGGCGCAATTCATTACGTCGGCATCCTATCTTCGCGAAAGTAGTATGTGTGACATAGAGGGCTGCCCTAAAGATCTCACGTTATTTCACTCCTGTACGTACACTATCGGTGCCACAACATGTTTTCATGTGAATGAAAAAAGGCATGCTTAATCCACTAAAGGCCTACGCGGTACAGCGGCGATGACCTGGCAGGGCAACGATCGATCCGGTTTTGGAGAGGATGCTCTGCACCACAATGCACATCTGCACAACCGGAAACCGATAATCAATTCGCTTCTCTACGTATCCAAACAGCAATGTTCTTTGGGTATTTAGTGGAGGACAAAACAAGTGCTACGCCTTCAGCTGTCTTTCTCCAAAGTTCGCGTACGTGGAGTTTACGCCCCTGTAGGTTCGAGGTGGCACGAACCAATCAATCGGCCTCTGCTTAGCTGTCGTCACACACGAGTGGATGATATGCCGCATCAGATTTGTTACACTCTAGAAAATAACATGACAGCATGGAAGCAGCCCGGAGTAAATTTACAGTCCCACGCTGCTGCCAAGGAAGATGCTACGCATTTGCACTACGTACGTAGAGGTCACTCCGACCTCTTGTTTTTGATAATTTCAAAGTTACGTGCATTGGAATCCGATCGCCCCATTTCCGGCAGTGTGTATAAAAGTAAAACCGTTGTTAACGCAACCCACCGCGCGACACACTTCTGCGATTGTCTGTGTTTTCCTGTTATACATTGTATCCACGGTACCGAGCCTATATGCGGAAGTTGAATTCAAAGCCGAAGTGCGACGTATGTGTCATCAAAACACAACGGCAGTGCTGTCAGAAATAACAGAAAATGTATTTGTGGATTCCAGATTCGCGACATATACCTTTAGCTTGCACCCTTTATTAATGAAGGCTAATAGGAATAGAAGGACTTAATTCTTTCCACGTGTGTGACAGGCTGATATTTACTCCTCCGCTTGACGAAAATGTATCAATTCAGGTCTCCTCTTAAAAACTGACATACGTAATTAGGAGCCAATTAGAACATCTGAAGCACTCACCTCCATCAAATCTATTTTTTTTAGACCGTGAAATCGACTACGGTTTATGCTTGTTTTGATGCGTGATATCGAAGCTTATACTGTTTGCGCAGGAAGAAAAATGGCCTGCTTCGGTGTTCAATGCTGATGCTTCTGCTGATTAGGTACAAAACATACATAAGGAATGTTATCACTTGTTTGTCGCAGGAGTCAAACACGCTTTAACCCTATCAAAGTTTGCGGGATTAGAATGACTATTTACCCATTTTGCTTGGAGAAGTGAATGGCCATTTCACTCTTCCTCGCAGATAGCGGGAATAGAGCGAGATCAACCGCAATAATTAGCATTTCTACTCTTGAGCTTATACAAAAAGAAACAGTTTTCAAATGCAGTTCTTAGCGTAGCGCTCCCCACACTCTGACGGCCGACAGCTGCAATCTCCCGTGGCGGTAGCGATGACTCCGAGTCACCGTAAGTGATATGAATGAAGTCGTCTTTAGACATTATTAATAGTGTAATGTAGAGAACAAGATTACCACAGATTCCCAAGGCAACTTGCCATACGTGACTCTTCTAGCGGAAGGGCGGACAGGCAGACTCCATCGCATTCCTTCCCTTTCTATCATCATTGCACTCGACAAACTATCCTGACGTTCCGTCTGCCCAAGCGGCAGCGCTATTGCTTTATACTTCGGGAAACCATTGTCACTCGAGTTGTTCAATTTGATGGTGCCACTTGTCGGCGGCCAGAGAGATCTTATCATTGAGCCAACTGTTCACACACTTCACACATGCTGTGAGGTGCCTCCAGTGGACTAGTGGCAGTGGGCTAGAGCTACAGTGTCTCGGATTTAATTTGCAAGTATTTACATGACGCTTGCAGATGCTCCCTTCCAGTAGGTCACTGCCATGCAGAAAAGTATTGGGTCTTCTCAATGACCCTTAGCCAGAGAAATTTGGCGTCGGGACAAATTAGAATACACACGCCTCGCTCGCGCACAACTCGGGCAGTGAAGCACTTTTTTTCAGAGCCTCTGATGAATTTTTTTCCGCAATTGGACGAGCTATTCCTTACTCAAAGTACCAATGTTATAGCACAATAGGTAGAAACAGTGCCACAGAGAAAGTTATTCTATTAACCTATTATTTGCATATGCTAGCTATGTATAGAATGCCGGATTTAAGCAGAGTTCGCGCAGGAAATCAGGAAATCCTGGCACGGATAGATGTGAAGGGGAGTAGGATAGGAATGTGTCTCTTTCTAGAAGCGTGTCTGGTAACGTATGTTCATATGGCATTCACAGAAACATTGCGGAATCGATAGAAAGTTCTGCGATATAAAGCAAAAACAATAGGATATCGAAGTCATAGAGATATAAACGACTATGCCGAAAATAGTTTACAAGTAAGGCCCGGGTAGTGCAATGTCCTGTAGACATGCCTCCCGAATGCTTCTGTAGAACGACGAATGGTGCTCGTCGGTGTTTACCTCCATATCGAGTACCCGTATATGCTATCATGCGCTCTTATTCATTGTGACAATAATCTAAACTTCTTTCGCGCTTTTCATTTTGCCACGGCCGCAACCAGGCACGGGCTAGATCACCAGTCTTGATGGGCCCTATATGCTCGTATACCGCGAAAAGTGCTGCACAGTTACAGAACTGTGAGACTCGTGAATACGCTGTGCCTGAAATGATTTTCACAAAAGAGCATATTATACCTATCTCTCATATTTCTCTCTTTCTGTGTCGCAGTGTAAGTGCACTCTTTTACAAGAAAGTGAGTATGGAGCGGTGGCAAAGACACTAGTGTGTTTTAAATATCGCACGTTTTTTTACAAGCCAAGTGATTAGAAAAAATCACTGCTTTTACCCTGCTAACTACGTTTGTCATTTAGGTACAAATTCTCTCCTATTCGTGTGGCACATACGAGGTAAGAAGGTGTCTTCGATTATTATGAGCCTTAATGAACTTTTGACTCTGAGCTTTACTCCACCAATACATGAAATGAACTTCATTTTAATTTCATTTTTTTTCTATCTAAGAAGTCTACATGACTTACCATCGTCTACTAATCCGTTATCTAATATATATTTTGTTGCTACTGCATTGCAGCGGAAGGGACTACCCTTGAAAAATACCATTTAGGCATTGAGTTTTTGAGGACTTTTGTTTTACAATAGTTATTGAAACGGTCCCTAGGACATACCCAGTTGATATTGGAGTCTAGTAACTCGTTAGTGCGTTCCAGAAAATGGTCCGTGCTCAAAACCCCAAAATGATGTCGTACAAAGATGTTAGCGGTAGAAAGCGCCTTTGGCGTAACTCTTCAACCAGGATATTAGCGTGCCGAGAGAGCTAAACGCCAGTACATGAACAACTCAACATGACCGTTTCGATTTAGAACATTTATCGACGTATGGCACAGTTCTTTTCGGTTTCCACACATGTTTGCCAGCTATATCAGACAAAGTTTGCAAAAATTGTTATCGCCACGGTACTTCTAACTGAAGCAATTTAAAATTGCTTGTTGACATCGACCGAACAATGCAGCCATAATTTCTCAGCATGACATGCTCCAGCTTTGTCAGCTCTATGTCACTTTCTTTTTTTTCTTTCAGAAAAAACACAGTGCATACTTTGGGCACAGGACATTGACGAGTCGAAAATGGGTTCTCAATGCGTTAATGCGTTGGCGACTCTGTGTTCAAGAGAAAGTCATTACGCTTTGGAATACAAAAATCAATGCGTTGTTCACGATCAGCTCGCTGAAGAAGCTAGAAAAGCGATTCTCAAGGAATATGAAGCCAAAACAAATCAAGAACAGTCCTAGGGTGAAGCGTGTACGATTGCACTGATTTCAACTCTCAGTAAGTGCAGAAAATGTAAATAATCCAGGAAATAAATGATTACCTTTCGGGGGTGTTGATATTTTAACAAGAAGACTGAGGTCCGCTCTGCTGTGGCCTCCATTAATCTAAAGATGTTTGTCAGTTTGATTGTGCAATGAAAGCATGTATTTCTTTAAGTCCCCAGAGACTGCTTTAGTTGATACCAGTTTTGTGCTAGAGTGTAAGGCCTATTTCTAGAACTTTAGAGAGGTCACAGACATTTTGTCCTATTTCTCTTAAATTGTGTTGCTTTCATAATAAACGTGCTCTCAAAAATGAAATAGCGCTGTTGATACTATATGTAATATTATACTCGTACCATTGCGGGAGTGAAGTTTGCGCTTGAATGATAATGTATGTCATTGAGAAACTCGTGCTCGCATTTCGTCGGTGGAAGAGAATACATTAACTGGTGTCTTTTTTTTTTTTAAAGCTCATTTGCGGGTTAGCCATGAAAGTCTTTCTACGAAAGAATATGTCTACCATACGGCTGTATACGTTCGGCTAAGTGGTAATAACATACTGAACTAGACTAAGACACAGGAACATATGTATACAATATTTACACTGAACATCACGGGACACCCGAGATTCACCTGTTCCAGACAGAACAACGCAATTTACCCCCCTCCCTCCCCCCCTTGAAAAGGAGCTCTGACTTTCATAAAAAGTGGAAACCATATATTTTTTTTCGTCTTTTCTCGTATTCTTATCTAAATTTTCACTGTTAACTTATGTTGTTCGCTATGTACCTGGTGATCAAGTGAGGCAATTATGCCAGAAGCTTTTTGTCCCATTACAGCGGGGTGTTTGTTGTGCTGAAGCACATTAGCGAACTTTCTCATATCGCACCGCACTGTATGAGCCGACGCTCACTCAAGAATCAGGGGAGCATCTTACTCGGCTCAAACGATTTTGTTGTTAACAGCCTGTTTAACTCGTTTTAGGTGTTTCGACTCCGAAGCGGGAAGCTCCACGTTTTTTACACAGCCTCAAAAGAGGCGACGAAAAAGGAGGCGATGAGGAGAAGATGTAGATGTTCGTGTTTCTTAAGTAGCCTAAGGTTGCCAACTCTAAATATAAACACCCCGTTATCCCCTCTGTACGTAACAATACATTTATAGCCTTCCTAGCTTGCTTCACATAAGCAAATCAGACAATCTGCAAATGCCCTTAACAGATCCTCTGATCGTATTCCATCATAACCTATTTGTTTTGCAGTGAACGACGACGGCACCAAGAAATTGGGTGGATGAAAAAAGCGAAGAAAAGTTACGGACTTCTTTCTTTCGCACTTGTGAAAAAAAAGAAACTAGAAAATGTAAAATTGTGCTACACGTAAACTTGGAATGCCGTCGGATCAAATGTCACTCTGATAAAGTGCCGTTCTTGTATCTGTTACTACACGAAGCTCTTGTTTTCAGATGAAATTCGGTGTGACAAATCACCGCGCGTAAAGATTTCGAGTTTGAAATTCTTGTGAAATAAGCTGAGCTGGGCGCCTCTAGCTAGCTCTGTAACAATTCTTGCCACTGCCGTAATTTAAATATTTACGAATTGTTCGCAAATAGCTGGTGTACTCGGTCGCTAAATGAGTGAAACAAGATAATCATTGAGCATTTACCAGTACCGCGCGTGCGCAATATTCATCAGCGATTAATGCACGGCAGTCATTGCAGTATATGCACTTTTGCTTATTCACGTATCCGATGGTCTACAAGAGAGTTGTTAAACTCAAGACGTAACTTACGCGACCTCTACTTATGTGAAATAGATATACGAAATAAATAGCGCCTTTAAGTATCACACACCTATTTGATAGTTATTTGATAGTTTGCGGTTGACGTATTGCGTCTTAAATTCCCGCTTGGGCCGTGTGCAACTTGAACCACATGTGTAGCGTGCAAGGCTTTTATCTTGGACTGCACTGCACAGCATGTAACCCGACAGCTCTTCTTCCCCCCCCCCCCCCTTGCAGAGCGCATTCATTTTTGCAAGTCAGTGCCGCTGATGCTAGCTCCGTGCCGTTCATGTTTGTCTTTCGTTGTTTGTAATGTCTTCAATGCACCTAGTGAGTTGCAAATAGAGCGTCCATGTTTTGGTGCGAATGAATGCGATCACTGGACTCGAACAGAAGTGCGCGGTGCGCGTCATCAACGAAAGCGGACGTTTGAGAAAAAAATGTGCGATCGTGTGCGGTGAAGAAAGAGTGAAATTGTAAATCACTTACTTTTTTTTTTCAGTATACTTAACATTCTACATTATGAGATTGCACGTGAAGTGTTTTCTCTCGATTTTTGCTTGTTTGTTTTGGAATACTTTTTGTAACAACGAATCAGAAAGCGTCCATACGATTTGCCATATTTGGGAACATACAAGGGCAGAGTGGGGAATACTGCGCTACTTGATATACAGAGACAAGTGAAAGACAACACACGAATGAAGCGCAAGTAGCGCATTATTCCCCAGTATGATCAACCGACTGGCCCCCGTGTTTGCATTGTTGGTTACAAAGGCAGATCGATGTTTAGCGCTCAATATTCCAGCCTTAATTTATGTCATCATTGTTAAATCGTTTAAACGAAAGTACGTGCAGCAACGCTTTATATTCGAATAAATAAACACACTACATTAATTCTTAAAGTGCATTTTGATGGGAGCGCGCTCTTAATCGGCCAATTTGGGTCACGTTCGTGTATTAATAAGCCGACGCTTATTGCTCAAACATTGCATTGAATCGCATGCGCGTCATGTCAAAATCGTCTCTTTGAAGGCATGGTTGTTAAAACTGATACGCGCGGTAGCAAACAAAAAAGGTAAACCTTTTTGGAAATCTCTTCACCTTGAGTAGCTGAAATCGCAACGGGCAGACGCTGTAACGGAAGGACATAGACTATCACCGATTAGAATACTAAAACAAGCAAGTGCGTATGCATGATATGTAACGGGGTGTTTTATTTCTAATCTCCCTGTCGGCGAGGAGCTAATTTAGCGCAGTCTCCGCCCTGGCGGACCGGCGACCGATGACGAACTTGCTATTTGACGCCATCGACTGATCGTCGGTCTCATTCATATTGGTCATAGTACACATGCGGATAGATTGCAGTGCTAGCTTCAGTCAATAAAGATCTCGTGTAAAAGAACACGGTGTCACCTCAAACAACATCAACAATATCTATGTTGGATTAAAGCAAACACGACGAAAATCATCACCGCAGAAATGCAATAATACGACAGAATATTTCCGAAACATTTACAATTGCACACGTAATTTACGAACATCGATTATAACAGCACATTTAATTAATCATAAGTAAATGAGCCTACAAAAAAAACATTATATGGTTGCCCACAGAATATTGCAGGAACATGCAGTTTGCATGTTCCAGTAGCCAGAACCGACTAGACAATGTTGACTAAAGTATATATCAATATACATCTGACTTTGCGGGTCACGCTAACACAGTTGACAGTATTTTCCAAGATATGCCACAGATTGGTCAAAGTCAGTGATATAATGGCTAACACAGTTCGTTAGAGCAATCCATATAAAATGGCAAAGCCAATACTGGCGATACGGAAGGTATGGCAATGTACATCTGACATTGGCGGGTGATAGTAACAGAACTGGTAGTATTCTATAAAATATGCCATATATTGCCCACCGTTAGTGGAGTGACGACTAACACTGTCCGTTAAAGCCATCCGCATAAAACGGCAATGCCCAAAGCGGGGGTTCGTTGGATATCTGGGCCCATCGTAGCCATCCTTACCTGCCCCGCCGGGGGGGTGCAGTGGTTACGGCGGTCGACTACTGTTCCCAAGGATGCGGGATCAAACCCCGGCCTCGGCGGCCGCTTTTCGATGGCGGCGAAAAGCAAGGCGCCCGTGTGCTGTGCGATATCAGCGCGCGATAAGACCCCAGGTGGTCGAAATTTCCGGATTTCTTCACTACGGAGTCTCTCATAGCCTGAGTTGCTTTGGAACGTTAAACCCCACAAACTAAACCAAACCATCCTTACCTAATGATGCGACCGATTTTGCGAGAACATCGTATATTATGGGCCAATGTTGACATCATTATAAACAGGCGAGGCCAGTATTGGTTAATGAGGAAATACTCAAGTCCAGTGTTGGACGTGTTATGTAATGTCACAGCCAAAGTCAGCGGCAGAATGACAACACTGGGCCTACATGGGGCTGATCTTTGCCAGCTCACTGACAATATTGGCGTGGGCCTATGTGCTGCCTAGGTCCAAGCGTGCATAATTCCACCATATGAATCTAGCCTTCCGCGTGTTCTAACTCGCCATGAGTAGGTGGCGTTGCATTGGGGCGGCATGGGTGCTGCATTGGCACCTGTGGTCCAGCCCTCCTGGATCTCAAAGACTGCCCACCTGACCTTCCCTTAATTCCCGCTCTCGCAATACAGGTGACAATTGGTCATTTCTCGAAAACTTTCTTTGGATTTTCGGCAGCTAGCTACATCATACAAGCTACAATTAGCCCCCTACACGGCCACCTGATACAGGAGTATGGACACATTGGCCTTGCCAGTGAGAGTTGTTGGCATTACAGGTGTCACAAACCCGCGTCATTATGTATAGATCCTTTATGCCGAAGGACATAGTTGCATAAATATAGTAATAGATATTATGAAGAGAAAGTGGAAAACTCCAGAAACTTTGAGCCCCTTTGCATATATTTGAGATTACGGCACGCAAACAAAAATATTGCTTCAATCCTCTATGGGTCGGTGTCGAGATATAACATCCCACAGCAACCTAGAAATCCTAGATATCGACAAAGTTGTTGTTGGCTGGACGTCAGACGTTGCGGAGAGCTCTTAGTGATTTTCGCCACATACAGATAGCCTTCGGTAATTTGTGCCACCATTACAGTACACGGGCGCCTTGCTTTCTGCCTCCAACAAAGTGCGGCATCTGATATCCGGACCAATCGGCTTCGCTCGTTCGGCTCAGTAGTCGGAAGCGTTACCCACGTCGCAATTAACTACTCAGCCGGAAGCGTTATTGTATACCGTAAATGTTCTGTGCTAGATGAGAGGCGAGAGTGAGCCACCTGGTAAGGGTTGCTGCTAAATGTATCATACCTCCTCTTTATTGCTACACAAAATGAGAATACAACGGCATGACATGTACATGCACCTTGTTCGTTGTCATGCCTATTACATACAATTCATACGTGCCGTGTCGCTTTAGGGAACAGCAGCACTCTTGGACCACATCGTACCGTCAGCCTTCGTCACTGTAGCGAGTTCGTCGGAACATAAAAAGGGCTTGAGGTCCCTGCGAGCCTTTTGGCTGTTCTGCGGTGGGTGCGGCGTCAAATCTATTTGCACCAAATGTGAGCAACCAGCCAAGATTTTATGACAAATACTTCTGTACTTACATCTGATTCCATAATGGTGAACAAAATAGAAAAATAAGCTACAGTTCGGATTCCGGTTGATTCTGAAGGAGAAAGAATTCTGCCTGGCGCCTGTCTGCACGTTGTTTTATGCAGTATGCGCATTGAAGATATCGGTGGTGATGAAAACTGGAGATAAACAATAATTGAATTCAATTGTTTTCTTTGGAGTACTTTTGCTAAGTTCAAATTGTAGCGAAATGATTGAGCACTAATACCTGAGCAATAATACTAAAAGCAAGTATCGGAAGCACGGTAATCTCCACTGCTCACTTGCATGGAGGAACTGGATTGTGTGCAAATTGCGACAATTTCATTTCCAGTACGTAAAAAATATATTCACGGCTAGGTAGCGAAAATTGTTAAGCCGTGTGGAGATTTGTTTAAACTTCAATGCCGGAAACATGAAAGAAACCTCCCCCCACCAGTATAGTTACGTAAGGGCTCAGCCCCCCCCCCCCCATGAGTAGCCATTCAGTAATGGATGGTAATTCAGAGTGAACCCGCTCAGCGATGCAGCCATCGAAAGCATCCAATCAACAGGCGAAGCCAGCGTCAGCACGAGACTCTGGCAGGTGCGGCTTTGGAGGGCCAATGATCACACATATAAATCTATTAATGCATCGGCGAAGCCTCTTGAGCCGTTTCTTGCATAAGCACAGATGTCCTCATTCAGAGGGGGTATATGCCATCATCCTATACTGCGAACGCGGCGCCAGCAGACTCGGCGTCTGGCTCTCAAGGAGTGCTGAAGGGGTTATTGAGCTCAGAGAAGAACTTCGTAGGGCACTTGACAGCCATTTTTTAACTTGACAATCATTGTTCGGTGAAGGGCTGTTAGCCTCATCATCTGCAAATTCAACTACTTCGAACACCTCTGCGAAAGGCTCAGATGAGGTCAGCCCGCCTTGTATAAGCTGTGAGGAACTAATAAAGGATAATAACGAACACGGTAGTTCAGCTGAGGAAGGATTTTTTGGCAGATATGCTTCCATTCTGTATGCACACGCTCAGGCTACGCAAGCTTTTCTTACAACCTAAAACACACTTTTGAGAGCAATAATCGGCCTTTTGAAATCATACCTGAAAATTGTGACAAGGTTCTTGCGCACCCATCCGCCACGAAATGTATATAATAAAGGTTTGAAAAGAAGCACATGTTTTTGCAAGGTAATGTGTAGCTGATTTTAATGAAAGAGCGATGAAGTGACCTGGCTGATACTAGAATTTAACGGAATCGAACGGCAGAGCAAGAACTTTATGCAACTGATAAGCACTCTAGACCAGAGGCACAAGCACTTAACAAAGATGGCCTAATTGCAATCGCTGTCGCCCGTCGAAACCCGTCCAGCTGCCGGGCTTTATAGGATACATAGAAATGAAAGAAGGGACTTATAATCCTGTAAATGAAGCTTCTTCGCGATGTACGAACTTTGACCTATCTTTATGAAAACTTGTGTAAGAGTGCAAATAATCGTACATCGCAAAATAAATGGGCGAACACTTAAATCTATATCTTCCGAATGCACTGGGCAGCGATTTGCGCATCAACTCGCTGACTGACTCACGTAAGATAGATTCTAGCATAGACTGCAATCATCGTCAGCAGATGATACTGGTGTTCCAAGTTAGTTTGTCGTAGCTTATCACAAATATATCCTGCCCAGTAGAATGCTAAGTTGATTGATGCTGATCTGAAATGTGCTTTTATTGTGTTTGATGCAAATTTACATCTCTCCAAAAGTATCAGCACTTCGCTATACGTCGTCCTGAGCCAATTAAACGTTCAGTATGTTGCACATATATTGACAAAATTATGATGCAACACTACAATTATTCGTTATTCGTAGGCTAGATATAATACTTGCATTCTTTATGAACAGTATCGCCAGGCAGGTGGTGTTATAAACTGAATAGGTAAATGTATAAAATATAAGCTTCTACTACAGGTTACATGATGGTCAAATGGTCTTGTAATTGGTTTCATTGCGAATAGCAATCTTACTGTTTTTTCACGTCACCCACCCGCAGGAGACGTCTTATTTTTAAGTCCATTTTCTAGTCAGCAATGATGACGATCTCTGTCTCATTTTGTGGGCCATTTGTATTATACTTCTTATCGACTGCTATAATAAGTTTAAACAGCTAATGCTGAAAGTGTACTATAAAAACCATCACCTATTTCTGCGTGATATGCATATTACTTAGTTCTAGGCAATTATTTTTGCCCTACTTTTAAATAAAATTTTTATACGACAAGTTACGTTCCAGCAAAGTTGCCTTCATGTCTTAAAATATTTCGATGGAATACCCTGTGATTGGACTAGCAGTCGTTTTCAACACCTTTTATGCTGATTGTGCATGTGATTATTTCATTGAAAACTATATCAAATTTTATATATTATTTGTTACAACTAATAAGCGACCAGAAAGATTAAAAGCAATGATTTATTGGCCGTCTATTAGCAAGAATACAAATTTACAATTGAGCTACTGCAGAATATTTACACTCGAGGCAAAGAACATGAGGCAGCATGTTCTCATGAAAGGACACTGATCTCAAAGGGCAGAAGAGGCAGTACAAGTAGTGGCGTCAGCAGTTTGACAAAGAAAAGTAAGAAAAGGCGCCTAGGTTTACATTACAACTAGACGTACATTTAAAAAAAAAACAAGACATTTCGGAACTCACAAGTTTGATTTGGAGGGATTTCTGTAGCTTTGTTGGGCAAGTGCATACGGAAAAAATTGTGAAAAAGTGAAAAGCAATGCGGTGTTGGGAAAGAAAAAATAATTAGAAAAACCACGTAGTACAATCCAGCTTACAGACCTGTAAAGGTCGAAGATCATACGTGATTAACGAGCTATTTTGATTTTCTGCACTGAATCAATTTTAGAGGGTTGGGGTTAGAGATAGCATAATTTGGCAATTCACTGTGACTTTTTTGTACTTGGTACTATGATGCTTTACTAGAACTGAGGTGCGCGGCAAAAATTTGTACCATCTCTGCTAAAGCAATTTTACAAACTTTGTTGGTTTTCTTAGATTTTTATGAAATAGAAGACATGTTGTAAGAGTGTAGGACTTTTGTAACTTAGGGTATAGCAAATTTTTAAGATCTATAAGCCATTCAAAACAGGTCAAGGTTTCTTCAAGGCTTTGAAGCAGGTGTGCGCGGTCCAAGTAACCGAAGCGCTGCACGTTAGAGCGCTCACATTTTCTCCATGTCACTTAAGCCAAAAGTCAGAAAATAATCGACAGTAACTGAAATGTGATTGAACAAGTGCACAATACATCTGTTTATTCAAGCTTGTGAGTAGGAGATGCTGAAGTCAATAAATCATGCAAATAGTTCGTGCTGCTTCGATACCTATATTGTCTATTTGATCAGACAAGGTCATATTCGATTTTAAAAAAAGGAAAAAATAAGGCTTTTCAGCTTGTTTAAGCATCGTTGAAACATAACGCATTGTGCTATCATGGTTAACTGCCTCTTTGTCGGAGCGAATAAAATTTTGTTTTTTTTTTCTATTTAACTTATAGGTTGCTCCAAAGAGAGTTAACTGTAATGCTATTTAAACAGTCATTTAACCTTACCTCGATTTTTGACGGCTACCGCCAGGGAAAAAGATTGGTATTACCGGGACACAATAGTATTCGTGGCGTCATTGGAATGCTGTCTTTATTGCATATTATAAACAGGCGTGTTATTGACCCTTTTTGTGCACCATATTTTAGCAGCTGGATTGCAGACTCAAAACCTATGAATTACACAAAAATATAACATTCAGCTTAGAGAGTTAAGCATAAAATTTAGTTATATACTCTAATACAAATTAGCTTTAGCTTCTTAATTAAAATCTTATGCTTAGTAGCATCGAAAGTTTTCCGGAAGTTAAAGAAAATTTCAACGACAAAAAGGCTGTCTTTGATGTTTTTAAAATTTTACCTTTGTTTTCACTGAAGAAATTCCTTTCATTGATCATTCCAAAGAAGTGTTAATGATCGGATATAATATGCAAGAAGAAAAGGATATATATGCTTATTTAGAAATCGCTGGGCTACTTTCGATAGAATCTGTAGAACTGGCCTTTAGGTATTGAGGTCATCATATTGTTACGTGGAAGATTTACAGTCCCAAAGCTGTCCGCACAACTAACGTTGATGAGGGCACCGATTTCACAACACTCAGCGTCGTCGTCTTCTCGGAGTCTGTTGCGCTTCTTCATCCTCATCACAAACAGCGAATACAGCTAAGTAACAATATGTTCGTGTTTCATAAATCAAAGCAACCAGAGTATTTTCATCTACAGGGCAAGATATTGGATTCAAATATTGCGGTTACCCTCCTGTGCCAATGGCGCACAAAAGATATGCGCAGGGGAATTTACCGGTGCAGATTTATTCATTCATAACGAATTAAAAGTTATGATGCAATCGTTAGGCTCATTCAGACCAAAGGTATTACCTAAATAAAACCATTCCATACTTTTCGCATTACAAATATCTAATACAAATTTGTCACAATATAATAATAATTTTTTCTTGCCAATAACAATAGTTTGGACATTTTTACTGACGACACTTTGTGAAATTCTCTGCAATTCACAAGGAAGTAGGCGATGGCTGCCGCCCGCAATATGCCAGCTCGCTGAACGGTCTGCAGCCACAGCCTGCGTATCCGCCTGACATTGGTCTGGGCCGTCAAGTCATGGTCGCAGGTGATTTTGGTCTATGCAGTTACACCTCAGAGAAACACAATCATGGCGCGCGAATGCGCTTGTCATCAATTTTGTAATTCTCAGGCTTTCTTTGGAACACGGAATAATGATTCACGTGCGCCTTTCTTCATCGCAAATAACTTGAATTGCGGTTTCTGACGGTACTTGCCAACTCTGCACATAAATTTATTATCTAAAGTGAATACTGCGTAAATGAGAAGCATTATACTATTTAACTAATTATTTATTTCTGAGAAAAATATTTGCCTTTGAAACGCAAGGCGGCTGGCAGCTGCATGAAAATCGTCGCTCTGGCCCATCTGAAATGTTTAATTTTTTAATCATTGCCCCAATTTATCTGGGACATCTGGTATATCTCTATGTTGTAAGACACGTAACTGACACTTGCAGCGCCAACGGGAAACACACGAGGAGACGATAACTAAGACCAAGAAGCTGTAAACACGATGACGAAGCTTATGAAGCTCGAGCTCTCTTAGGTACGCTCTCTTAGGTACGTTTTCATTCTTTGCTTCTTTGAGCACCGAACGGTGAGTAACTTTTGTTAGGTTACTTGGCGCCATTCAGAGGTCGTGATGCTTCATTAGTTAGATGAAAACGTGGTCACAAGACCACAAGATATTTTATATACTCGTTTTTGGAAACTATACGTAGGCGCCGGTAAGACTCCCTTCATATTGTAAAGTAGTCGCGGAAATGCTGATTGAATCAAATCAATAGATTGGTGTTGAAATTAATAAAACAGCTGACTTACTTTAACAAATTAAATGTTTCAATATATTTACTGAAATAAATTTCCAAAATAAAAGTTTCAATACATCGGTTTGTTCGCCCTACTACTTCTGGGGATGCTTAACACCAATGCAGTTTCCAGTCTCTTTCTCGCCCGAGCGCAGGCGACCTAGCTGAGCGTTTGACACAGTTTTTGAGCACATAACTGTTATTTGAAACCAGAACGTTCACTTGCGGTCAAATAATATCTGGCTAATTATTAGGAGATTACATTTTTGTCCATATTCAGTGGTAAATATTTTGCGCAATGCTGTCTCTACCAGCACGGTCTGAATATGCTTCTTCATTTAGCAAAGATATTAAAAAGAAATGTTTCAGATGACATAAGGTAAGATGGAGTTCAATGACAGGCTCCTCCCACACCACTAATGCATCGCGGGTGTGTTTCAGATGACAATAAGCATGTAATCCATTAATTCAGGTTAGGGGTATACTATGCTGTCCCCAAAAAAAGTTGCAGAGAGAATTGATTGAAAAATAGCGCGCCGACAGCTGGCGAGTTTTTTGACACGTTCGAGGTAATGCAGACAGTCAGGATATGCAAAATGAATGATTAGTTAAAATAAGCATCTTGTAGCTTCTCCACATGCTATGTGCCTCAGAGGTTTCTGTGATGTCTACAAGCTGGTAGTCTATAGCGACAGAGGGTGCGAAGCTCCTTGCAGGCAGGCGGCATGGTGCCGGCTGCCGTCGAAACCTGAACGCCCGAAGGCAGGCGGTGCCGGAAGGATCACATTACCAAATATGTAAGTGGATATGTTCTCTCGCTGCAAAGCGCGTATAGTATTGCTAACGCACAACCTCGTTTTCCTGTAATATGGTGGGCTTCTATAATCTCAGGTGTTATGCCAGTAGGCTGCTTGTACACAAAAGAGCAATCGTACAAGGAAGAAAAACAAAAATATTTCCCAGAACAATGCAGAATCTGCACTGGAGAAGTGAATACACCTGAGCGTTACTGTGTTGTCCGCTAGATGTGTCAGCGGGATTGCGCAAGTGGCAGATACTGCGGCTTTTCATTCCTTTAAATGAACTAAAAAACGGCGGTTAACTTCGATGGGCTCATCGGAAAGCTCGTTGTAGTATTCAAAGGACGCGCTATGTACCATGTGCAGCAGCAATGCTCCGACATTCGCATTTCTCAATTGCCAATTTTATTGTGTTCTCGGAATGTTTCAGGCTGCAAGGGGTTGATTAAGTCTCTTTTCTCACTTTCTAACCATTCCCAACACTTCTGCACGCAAATCGCGCCCATTCTCACTCGTTCTCGTCCGGACATTTCACATTTTTATCGACCGGAAGTTAGAACCACGTCAACGGAACTCGAGTACTCCGTGACATCATTTGAACGTCACTTTTAAGCCTCCTGGCTATTACAGTATCTGAGTGCCTGTAAATAATTACCTTTATAAACCATACTTTTAAAAGTATATTGCCAGCGAGATGTTTTCTTCCTCTTTTAATGCAACCATTATTTTTCTTACTGCTCGTTTTCTGCATAATAATCATGATAAAATAATTTGGTGAGACACAATGCTTAAGCACTAATATTTGAAGTCGCAGACATGGTCAACCACAATGAGTAGGTTTGTCTGCGTGCACGGTGTTCTTTTAAACGCGTATTGATACACCGCCTCGTCTACTTTGTGACCATACATTCGGTTATTAAAAGCTTTGCTTTGTGCTCAACCACAAGGGCTATTTCAGATTCTTTTAGGGGCGCAGCCATGTTTCCAAAATGGTACAAACCCTTTCATGGTTCTTGCGTAGAGAAAACAACAATCCCTCTGTATACCTTTTTTGCACACATTTTTAATATTGTGTGGTAGGCGGTCTACATAAGGAAAAATTGTAACCTTCCCTGTATTCGGTTTTTTTTTTTCGGCTAAGACTTTTGAATATCATACTGCAGCTCACTAAAATAACATTGTCCGGGTATCCAGATTTCTTAAGCTTCTCAACTTGTTCAATAAACTTGTTTATGACAACATGTTTAAGCGTTTCGATAACGCACACAAAAAAGACGAGGCCACAATTCCTCTGTTTACCATGTTTGTATAATGTTATTTCAAAAACGTTTCTTCACACTTAGTCGGCGTTCCCAACTGACATTGCTTGCCTAAAATTTTCAACTCAAATCTAAGAAGCCTTCTCGCTATGAAGCATCTCAGTGTAATATACAAGATAATTTTTTATATATTTTTTAACATCAGTCATACGGCAAGAGAAGATATTTTTTCAACAAAAATTGAGAAGGTATCGAGTGACAAAACATTCGTGAAGCCAAAGCGACAAGTCCTCTTTATTATCATGATCAAAAAAGCAATAAGTATTACTTAGCCCGGCGCCATTCAGATACAATGCTCACACCTAGTTCTGGGGCATACAGATTTCCTCACTATGCAAAGAATATAGGTTTCTAGCAAACACCAGAAACTCAATGAAGCAAGCAGCAAAAATACAACGCATATTATTAAAAAACATCAATGTCTAATGCTACACATTTTGACTCAGCAATCATCAATTCCTTGTTAAAAAAGGATTGCAACAAGTTGACCACGTCTGCACGGAAGACAGTATAAAATATTATGTTTTCATACCGCAGAAAATTTACAAGTTTGGAGTTCCGAACACTCAATTGGTCATAAATATTCCAAGAAATCAAAATGTGTCTATAAATACTCAAAGATTTGATGTTTCCAAGTTGTGCTTTTTTTCACAATAGCCCGAAATAGACTGCCTTCTTTATCCGAATTTGTCGAGAAAGGAATGCTCAAAGTAAAGTATATAGTCTTATTCATGCCAGCCCGAAATATAATGCCTTCTTTATCCGAATTTGAAGAGAAAGGAATGCTCAAACTAAAGTATATCGCCTTATTCATACCTGCTTTTAGGCGGTGGACTTTCCTACCTTGTATTATGCAGAGAGCTCAGGCTTTTACTGCGTCCCTGGGGATGTACTATTCGGTACATTCCCAGCGGCGGATTTGGCACATTCTGTTATACCGCGAGCGTCACGTAGCACGTTATCATTAGGCAGGGAATTCTAGTGGAAATTAAGAAGAAGAAATGGGCATGGGCAGGACATGTAGTGCGAAGAGAGGATAACCGATAGTCGCTTAGGGTAACAAACTGGATTCCAAAGGAAGGAAAGCGTAGCAGGAGGCGGCAGAAAGTTAGGTGGGCGGATGAGGTTGAGAAGTTCGAAGGGGTCAAGTGGATGCAGCTAGCACAAAACCGGGTTAAGTGGAGAAATATGGGAGAGGCCTTCGCCCTGCTGTGGGTATAGTCAGGCTGATGATAATGATTAGGGAGGGCGGCAGCTGTGCGAGAACCCACTTGAGCTACCTTTCGACCTCTATACTGCCAGAACCGAGACCATCGCAAGCTATTATGAAGAAAATTGAAAGGGAAATGAGGGGCTAGTTATTGTATAGTTTAAGGGAGCTGACAGTCTACGAGTGAGAGCAAAAGTTGACATTTTTTTTCTTTATAATTTGTTGGCATTTCACAAGACTCAGTCTTACGGTGATTATCGGGGTAAAGAATATTAAATGCAAAGCGGAAGGAAAAACAAAGCTCCGATGGTTGGAGGCGGACCCACGACTTAGAATATCACGTCCAGTGCTCATCCAAAAAATATCCCACTCTGCCTTCACTCGCAGACTGTCAGGTTCATTCAGCTATACAATAACCAGCCCCACATTTCCCTTTCAATTATGTGCATAATAACTTACAAGGGTCAATGTTCTGGCAGTCTGGAGGTTGAAACGATGGTGTAAATGGGTTCTCGCACAGTTGCCGCCCTCCCTAATGATCACGTGCTACCTGACGCTCGCAGTATAACAAGATGTGCCACATCCGCCGCTAGCGACGAAGGTGGCGCTGGTGAACGCTCACAGGTGTCGGCTAGTCAACATAATTACCCAAGCAAGCGGAAGGTTGGACAGCCGTCGATGTAGCACAGTTGGAATAGCACTGGAAGCAATTTTCGGAGGTTGTGGTTCGACTACCACCATCGGAGCGTTCTTGTTTTTCCACTTCGTATTTCATATTCTGTATCCCAATAATCATCGTAAGACTAATTCTTGTGAAATATCAAAAAACAAAACAGGAAAAACTAAATCCCTAACATTTGCCTTGACTCGTAGACTGTCAGCTCCTTTAAGCTATATATATATATATATGTTAAGCTATATGTATATGTATAAGCAGGTTTACTTAGTCATAGTAAACCTGCTGAACCAGTTTCACTGGCTTCTGTGACATTTTTGGTGGAGCTTCTGGGTAGATCCCATGTACGAAAAGCCTCTGGCTCTTCGTACATGGGATCCGCCAAGATGTGGTTCGAAAACCATGAGGCTACCATTTCCACCTGGCAGGATTTCCGGCGGCAGCTGCTCGCAACATTCAGCAACGATGCAAGAAAAGAGATGGCCGAACTCGCTGTACAGTCCCGAGCACAGCGGCCTAATGAAAACGTTGCCATGTTTGTGAAAGTAATGACCGGCCTTTTCAACCGGTCGGATCCGTCCACGTCGGAGGTAAAAAAGGTGCGCTACCTTATGCAAGGCGTCAAGGAGCAGCTGTTCGTTGGCCTTGTACGTGACCCTCCACGTACTGTTGCTGATTTTACGAAAGAAGCAACAAGCATCGAGCGTGCCTTGAATCAGCGATTTGTACATTTTGATCGCTCTGCGAACATCGCTGCCGTAGACTTCCGCTTGCCAATGGTCGGAAACGACAGGGAAGCCCTTCGCGAACTTATCCGAAGCATCGTGCGCGAAGAGCTGTATAAGCTGCCCTCTCTCGAACAACATCCACGTTTGGGGACATCTCGGATATTGTGCGCGAGAGCTCCGCCAAGCAGTACCATCAGTACCGTCGCCCCAGCCGCCTCCGCCACAGATCATGACGTACAGCGACGTGTTGCGTACCCCTGCGCCTGAACCATTGGCACCCTGCAACCCTGCTCCTCCCGCTCGTCCTCCACCCCAATATCCAGTTTCGAAGTGCGTGCCTGAAGCTCGACCACCCGTTCGCAAAGCACACGCGTGGCGCACGCCGAACAATCTGCCTTTGTGCTTTTACTGCGGCGAAGCCGGTCACGTTCTGCGCCACTGCCCGTACCGTCGGATGGGCTTGAGCGGATTTTCCCCGGATGCCCCTCGGCCGCGCTATGGCGAACGACCTCGGGACATCGACCAATACCTCAGCGACCACGTCCCACCTGCGGCCCTCCAGCGACGCCAGTCCAGGTCACCACCGCCGAGACAGTTTTCCACCAGCCGCCGTTCTTTCCTCAGGCAGTCCCCAAGTCCGCACCGGGAAAACTGAAGACTGCGACCCTCGGGGGTAGGGCCTCCGTCGATGGACACTACGACCAACATCCTCCGCTCACCGATTCGATCACACAGACCGATCTCCGACCCTTCGCCCCGACGAACAATCGGACCACATTTCGACGATCGCCGAAGCATTCCTCCGACGCCCCCAATCGACGCACCGCACCACGAACGAGTCCGACGACCTCCCGACGATCACAGAAGCTTACCTTCGACGCCGTAATTCGACGCAGCGAACGACCCGTCAGCCCGACGATCCCTGACACGCCGCACTTTGTCGACGGTGAGCTGCATTCCGCCGAGATGCCGATCGTCGTTGATAACCACAACACGACTGCCCTTGTAGATACCGGCGCTGATTTTTGCGTTATGAGTCATGGCCTTGCTACCATTCTGCGAAAAGTCCTGACTCCTTGGCACGGAGCCCCGATAAGGACAACCGGAGGGCATGTGGTAACGCCGCTCGGAGTGTGCACCGCTCGCGTCGAGATTCACCACGTAACTTTCTCATGTTGCTTTGTTGTGCTACCAGAGTGCTCCAAGGACCTGATTCTCGGCCTTGATTATCTTAGAGAAAACGACGCAGTCATCGACCTCCGCGACTTCATGGTGACTTTCTCCGCTCACGGCGCAATTTCCGACGAGTACAGACAGCACAGCGACGACTACACAGACAGGCCAATTTTCCGAGTGTGCGACGACCATGTCACTCTACCTCCACGCACCAGCTTGTTTGTTACAGTGCAGTGCGACAACCCCCCCGCCTTGCAAGGCCTCGCGGAAACGAACGTGAATTTATTGTTGAGCCTACAAGTCTGCGTCGCTCGGGGGATCTTTGCCTTGAGAAATAAACGAACTGAACTACT